>SMSR01008717.1:4066-18202 GCA_019453355.1 Ceratina japonica
GCTGGGAGAAGGTCATCGTCCAAGATAATATTAACGCGTAATGTGCTTCGGTCTCGACAGATATTAATCTTTATCGTCCACGAAATTTGTGTAAATGGTTCATGCTTTTGTCATTTATTGCTTCGCGTAGTTTTGCTCGAATTAATCAAAACCTATATATATAAATGAACTCGCGCGCGCGCGCGCGAATTCGAACTTGGAATATTCGCTCCGAATAGCTGGCGTTCAAGAAGAATGAGCTAGCAAATTGTTAGTTAAGATTTAATCGAATTTTTATCGCGCGCGATCAGAATTCGTCCTCCTTTTGCTAGAAAACTCGTTGCACACGATAAAGATTAAATCTGACCGCGATTAGGATTGGTCAACGATGTCATCGGTTTCTATGTACCATTAATACGTGTAGGTTTGACATTCGAACTAGCATTAATTTCGTAAAAGTATTTGTTCGCGCACACGAGTTCTGGTTTTGTCACACATATTATATCATCTCAATATAGTACATGTACCGATTAGATTTACATTTTAGGATATAGTGTATCTCTTTTAATCTGCTTCTAGCTCCGGCGGGATAAGCGCAATACTCACGGACAATTTCTCGTCCATAATCATTTTTCTCACGTTCCCATTCTTTCGCTTCTCCTTTCTTTTTGCATCGTTTTCACATTTTAACGACAGTTATTTAAAGATTCAGAGTACCTTTCGATGCTAATTACAATGTCTCGTTAAGCAAAAGAATGGAACGTTTAATTAACATTAATATTACAAGGGCCACCACGATATTTTATTAAGAACGCGAACGGACTGAGGTCTTCAGCAGAACTACAGTGTTTTCAGCATCATCGAGAACCCTGCTGGAACAATCTTTTACATCATTAACGATAAGGAAGAATAGGAACACGGAGAAGATGACAAAATTCTGGTAGCCCCCGTGATATTATTCTCATTTTTGTCTTTTTTGTTCCGGGAACTTTGTATTAAATTCACGAGTGTGAAAGGAATCTCTGTTGTCAGTCTACGAGCTACAAAAATGTACTGACTTCTAAACACCGAGTTTTGTTAATTTTTTTGTTTGTTTTACCATTCGTGTCGCCCATAAGGTTGTACCTGTGATCACTTGTATACCCATTGCTTTTCGTGTTCGGCTCGACCAGCAAGCCTTTAAACGACTGTCCGTCGTTAAATAATTAAATCATCGAAGGAGTCGTCTCATCGATGTATGTTTCTTTCTTATTATTAAATTCCTTTCGAAATTCCTGTTTAGAAAAATTCTTTGCTCGATTAGCTGTCACGAAATCGTTGTTTGTATTCGTCCGCCTGATTCTGGAAGGTGTCGCTTTATTTGAGACGCCTCGACGAAAAAACTACTTAACAACGTACATATTTTATTAGTGAACATTCGCGTATATTTTAATTCACCGAATGCAAATCGGTTTGGCCACGAGACCCGATCGAATCCCGAAGCTGGATCAACCAGAGCACGCGTTACCGTGTCAGATGTCGATCGTCTCTCGTTTCGTCTCTCGCCGAGCCTTAATTTATGGGAAAAATGGACCCTCGTCGTCTCTTTAAAAGATGTGACATTCTTCGCTCCCCTACTCCATTGTTCGTGTTTAATTTTTGTCGTCTCTTTCATCTTAATGAAAAAAATAGAGTCTCTCCTCGTGTCGCTCTTTTCTTCGTTAGTTTCCGTTTTATAGATTGTACGCGATCTGCGAAACACTGCAGGTTTTACACGCAGGTACACCCTTATTGCTACAAATTTGACGGACGTTCGCAAAACGAATTAAGGTCTGGACCGAAACTGTGAAAATTCGATTCTTCGAACTGTGATCGGTCAATCTTCAGTTTTTCGATTCGTCTCTGTCGTTCTAGGAACGAAGCATGGAGAATCGTTCGAAATCGATAGATGAAACTTGATCGGAAAGTAGCTATAGCGTTAACCGCCGCGAAGGTAAAATGGAGATGGTCAAATGGAGTGGTCAGAATTTGATTGTCATTCAGCTCAATATCGCGACTTTCAATAAAATTGTAGGATTGAAATGCATAGATCTTGTCGATACAACAGAATATCAGTTTTAATCAATTTACTTGTTGAAAAAGTTCTCGATAAATGATTTTAATTCATCGGTGACGAGAGTCACGTCTCATTTTATTAAGAGTCTTAAAAATCCATTACTCTTTATCTTTATGTTCAGTTAGGCCACTTTTCACAAAAATCTATTACGCAAAATTTAATGCAACTGTGATTCTGATGCATCGAATAATTAGAGTAGACAACAGTTTTCAAGAGTTAAACTTATAAAACTCGGATAAAAATATAGTGAAGCAAGTAACATATTTGACAGGTAAGATTTAAGTTATATAAAAAGTACACTGTATAAAGTATTTCCTGTTTGCCATTTGTCCAAATGATATCCAAAATCCGAAGGCTTATTTAACCCTCTAAATATTCGGTTTGTGCGCTAAATGTATTCTTTCGGACTACATCCCAGGTGTAATCACCACCGAATAAAAAGGTCAAGGGTTATCTCAGTTAGAGATTAATGCAGAGAATTGTAACGAGGAAACAGATTCGAAACGTTTACAGCATAGAACTCTTTAAAAGCGAGTTAAGACAAAATAACGAGGTAAATAGAATAGGGACCGTTTGCAGGAACTGAGCTTGGTTCCATCAAGAGAAAATCTTGACCGCAGGCTCGCCTTCGTCCTTTAGAAGAAGGCTGAGCCTGAGATCGAGCTCTCCAGCTTCGAGGGCCCATTTTTCCCTGAGCCATCATGGACTGTCTGCGGTTTGGGTGCCCAGAGTGTGGATCGGAAACAACGGGTACCAGTCGACGGTTAATCGTGTCAATGGAAGGTGGTCGAGGCACACCTCGGCCCCGCCTAAGCCTTGATTACTCTCGAACGCCTGCTTCTTCTCCCACAGCATCACCAGTAGATTTCTACCTAGCGCGTCGCAGCTGTTGTACTTGATGGTCTGACGGTATTGCGGGTTCCTCGAGTGCCTTATCACGCGGGTCTTTCGCTTTTGCAGCCACCTCTCACCGTCACGAAGATACGTCTTCACGTACGTGTCTGCATCATTGCAAAATTAAATTACACAGTCGTCCTCTTGGATTTAGACAGTAGCACCTGTTCATCAGGTATTTGGCATGTTGCACCGTGACTGTTTTTTTAGTATATGTTTTATAAATCCGTCTAAATAATTGTATAAAATATTTTGGTTGACTGAATAAAATGTTACCTGGTTCTTCCTTCTCACCGGGACAAATATCTCTGGCACAGATTACCTCGACTTCCAGCGTTCCCTTGCTTAAACAAAAACCTAGTTTCACCTCGCCGTTCTGAGCTCCTGAAATATGTAAAGAATTCTAATTAATTTATAATGCATCGAACGTGCTTTCCTATAAACTTCTCTGATCTCAAATTCTCTGTCTTTCCATAAAAATATATTAGAGATATGATTAATTGAACGAGGAAGGATAATTGCTTCTTAAATTGGCACGAAAATTTAGAAGGAATATAATAGTTTCAAGTCCTTTACCAGGTATTATTTTGAATCCCTTCGGCGGCACCTGTCCGCGACCCAGCTTCGCGTCAACACCATTTTCGTTTCTCGCTGGCTGACTAAATGTGAAATGGGAGTAAAATTCCGAGTTAAAATTAATGCGTCATGAAATGGAGTAAAAATGTAGAGTGAAATAAGGTCACGAGATTTTAATTTAAAATAGCAGCTTATTCAATCCCTAAGAATTCTATAAATTTACAAGTTAATTCTATTAGTTCTTTTATAAATGGACCAATATTTTATAGTGGAACGAAGCAAATATTATTGGAATAAAACACAGTAAGATATTTGACAGGGTAAAATATGTAACTTATGTTATACACGTTTATGGCAGTCGTTAATTTCAAGGTCCATATGACGTTAAATTGACGATTCGCGTTGCCAGTTTTAATGACAGATTTATGGCATTCTTTGCAGCTCTAAAGGAGCTTTTTATGAGAACACCCCCAGTAATGTACCTCTAAAATCAATGAACTGAAAAATTCCTTTCCCCATTCCCGATCGTAACGATTCAATTTGAAACGTGATTGCACATTCCCCAATTACATAATTCAAACAGATTCTCAATTACAGTAATTATCGAAATAATTACGAGATGTTACAAAACATTAAAATAATTAGAATCTTTCCACTCTATTACATTAATCTCTTCTCTCTATTACATTAATTCATGTAAATTTTTAATTCATCACTTTTACAAAAGATTGAACGTATGTACTGTAGAACAACCATGAATATTGCAGACTGTGGATCTTTATGCAAATTCCTATCTTTATAGGTAAAATTAAGAAAACGAAATTTATGTAAATTATCTTTTTTCTTCTCTATATGTATATCATAAATTGTACTTATTTGCAAATTACTGCATACTCTGACTTTGTAAATTATTGACAATTCCCATAAGTGCATGAATATCTGCAGCCTATTAATAATACATCGTATTAACATGGATTGCTTTATACCTGAATAAGAAAATGGACTAGAGCGAATCGGGATAGTAATTTCAATGTGTAATATTCTCTTTGTACTCGGTATTGCTTACCTCCATTTTTCCTCCTCGTCCGATTCGCTGTTGCGATCGTAAAATCTCTCCGGAATATTTATGACGCTGTCTTTGCGCTCACCCCGCCCTGCGAGTTAGAGAAACATATTTCCTTTCTGTGACCGGGTTCATCTCGCGATTACCCGCCCACCAACCTGCGTGTCGCATGATTTACTTTTACCGATGTGATATGTTGATCTCTCCGTTTCTTTCTTTCGTTATCTCGAGACGGAAAAACGAGTCGCGTCTTTTTGCTCGCTCGCGGAAATGTCACGCAGATTGCTGAGGAATCGTTGCTCGAGAATCCGCGTTCCTGATATCTACTGAATCTGGGTTGCCTACGATTCATACTCTTTTCGAACGAAGCTTTACTTTTTACAATCAACGTAGCTCTCAACTTGTGATAAGTGTCCTCAAGACTGTATATATGACATCTCTGATTGCATGTACTTATATTATGTCTCTTGTCAGATGCGTGAATGTGAATTGTTAAGATACTCACTAGAGTAATCATTGGTTCACTTGCAATATTAAATGCAATATTAAAACAGTGTACAATTTAAAAAATGCATTTTGCAAAATAAGTAGTGTTAAATTTATCTCAGTCTTGTAGAAATATAGTATATACTATTTTTTAAAACAGTTCTCTTGTTTAAGACAAAATGAAAAACCTGTGGTCTCCAAAAACGTTGTTATGATGTATACATAGAAAACAGAGGAACTTGGATCATTCTAAGTTGTGCCGTTTGTAATTGTAAATGAGTGCAAGTAATGTGGGTAATGTAGAGGTTCCGAGTCTGTGCTGGTTTCAAGTCTACGTTGTCAACAAAATCAATGAATAAGATACAGGAAAGAAGTATAACCAGTTTTAGAGAATTTCATGAAAGGTCAAGAATAGATTTCTACCATCTAGCACTCGCACTTACGGAAGAAAGCATTGAGAAATTTAAAGAGGATAGGCAGATAAACTAAACTCAAGCCTACTTACGCTTCCCTTAGCTACGTGTTGCAAAACTTTAGGTAAGAACGGAACGGGACACTTCAACTTGTAGCTACTGCTTCAACGCCATTGAGTTTACTACTAATTACGAGATCGACACTACTTTTACACTACTGTCTACTCTACTGTCTACTCTACTGGATCTACTGGATCTACTGAACCTACGAGGTCTATATGAAACAATCATTTAGCGTGATGATGGGTAAACATATAAAATACAATAATTGTACAATTGAATTCTTTATTGTAACGTTAATCATGTATGTTCGACAAAGTTCAAAATCAAGTAACTTTCAAGCATGTAATATATTTGATTGTTTTAGTGTGGATTAACGTTACTATATTATCTAATTTCGTTATCGTTAAATGAACGTTGAGAACTAAAATGATTAAAAACGTAGAATTATCTAAACTCCTTTCCTTTACATCATATTTAATCGCTTTAAATAAATTCAATCACGTTTTGTTTTTAATATCTTTCATTCCGATTAAAATTCAACGATTGACCGCAATTTAGTATCCGACTGTATGTAACGATACCGTTCTATCAGTTGTCTGACAGAAACGTCAGAAATCTGTCATCAAGCATGTTTCGTGGAAATACCGATAGTCCGGTTGGAATCTGTCGGAAGATTACAGGCAGTATTGAAATTAATGGGTCAATTTGCAGCACGTTTGATCACCAAACCAATAACGCCGATGCTTGTTCTTTATAATTAACAGAAATTAATTCAATCCCTTTACATTGAAACAAAACACAATCAAACACCTTTTAATTAAATCATCCTCTAATTAAACTCTAATTTATAAAAAAGGTTTAGCCATGAAACAGTAATACTAAAAAAAAAGATAGAATCTAAGAACGTTGCTTTATAATTTATAAAATACACCCATATTATATTTTTTCTGAAAATAAGAAGTACAAGTCAACCATTAATCAGACATATCATAATTCGTTTATTTCTTTGCGCGGAATTGAACAAATTACTTTTGCACTAGGTCTGACCCTCTGATCATTTTATATTTATTACAACGAGATTTATTACGTTTTTCATAAACATTTCAAAAACCATTTTGATAAATTGTTTGGCGTTCTCAAAGTGCGTTCAACGATATTTAAACGTTCGTGCTGGCTTACCTAAGACCATGATCGCAGATATAACACAACGAGTGGTTAACTATTAATTATACTTTACCGCTAATAGTACGATACCAAGCGAGTACTTCAATCTACAAAGCGCTACCGGCTGTGCGGCGCGGCCATATACAGTGAGCCAGTGCAAAAAGGTGGAAACGGGAATAGAGTTCGATACGTAACGTCCAACTCTCCTACGGAAGGTACCTTGACAAAAATTTACTAGGGTGCGGGATGCTCTTAAATATTGATCCGCACTTACATTTAGGACAACGTTTCGAACAAAACACAATAATTCGTGGTTACGTTCTTTCTACGTGGTTATCCTTTCTCGCCTCTTTCTCAACGTTTTAATTAAAATCTTCTCTATTAAGAGGCAACGTTCGAACGATATAATATCGGTAACAACGAAAATAAAACGAAATAAGAAATAAAGAACAATACGCTACGACCGCGAGTTTCTCTCGAGTACAAAATATAAAAGAGAGTCAATTACGTGAGTACTCGTTATTTATTAAAACAAAGGAAAATCGGGAGTAGACAGATATACGTAGAGGAGCTAAGAAGGGAGTGAGACGAGAGCGCAAGAATACAGGG
Organism: Ceratina japonica; assembly: GCA_019453355.1. Lineage (NCBI taxonomy): Eukaryota > Metazoa > Arthropoda > Insecta > Hymenoptera > Apidae > Ceratina > Ceratina japonica. The sequence continues at coordinate 11,409 of SMSR01008717.1, forward strand.
TGTCTCAGAATTTAGAGATTTTATTTTGGAGGTGTGAAGTTCCTCTTCCACTGTTCCTTCCGATCACTATTAACATAGTAATTAACGAAAAAAGTGGATACGTCGCACACAATGCTATGCTGCACTGTAGACTAACACAAGGTCCCATCGAGAAATTATGATACTTTATAATCTATTTCCTACGGTTTTGTTTATTGAAAATGATTAATCAATATTGCTCATCAAATAAGAGATTTACTTGACTTTAGTAGATGAAAGAAAATTTTAGCCCCATCGCAGAACTCACAGTGTTTCTTTTTATAACAATATTTATTATGTAAAAAACATGATACACGTTATAATAAGCATAAAGAAAAGAATCTCACTCGTTATTGCACTAAACAGCAATACTAGATAATTTATCATCACGTAAGATGCAATGAAGAGCTCACTATCACAATTACGTAAAAACAATTATTCTTCTATTAATAGATCGTTCTACAGGGAGTAGAAATAAGGGAAAGATATATACGAACATCAAGCAGTCACGACTGAACACTATTAACTGAGAAAAAGTATAAAGAAAATCTCAACGCCAGATGTAAGTGAAGTATCGGAAGTGCCAGTGCGCAGCACTTGATTGGGAACGAACGTGGTCAGAACACAAGTGATTCGAAAGCAGCAGTTCATCTAGCCACTACTAGTGCAGATCTCCAAGCTGATTATTAGTGACAATTATGCTCGACGTAGCGTTGGTCCACTTTCGTTAATAACATCGTCAACGACATTTGGAGGGAAAAATGGAAAAAGAACATTTGACTCAGAATTTCACCCTCTTCCCCCGAGAAAAATCGTGCCTTCTGGGACATGCTGTGTCAAGAATAACGTATGCCAATCGAGGGATGGATAGGTAAACCAGTGAACAAACGAATAGCCAAGACAGGCGTATCGGCTGACAAATCTCGAGTAAAAACTGAAATGCAGAAGAACAGGTGGACGAAGCGAGGCGGGAAGATCGGTAGAAACAGGGAAGACAGAGCGGGACGTACGTGTGGGAGTTGTGGAGGGGAAGGGGTTGGCGAGAGAGAAAATGTATCTTACCGGAAGCCCGCGACGGTGGTCCACAGTGTCCTGTGGCTATTTATCGAGGTGGTATGAAGTGCGGCAGTGGGAAGGAGGCCGAGNATGGATAGGTAAACCAGTGAACAAACGAATAGCCAAGACAGGCGTATCGGCTGACAAATCTCGAGTAAAAACTGAAATGCAGAAGAACAGGTGGACGAAGCGAGGCGGGAAGATCGGTAGAAACAGGGAAGACAGAGCGGGACGTACGTGTGGGAGTTGTGGAGGGGAAGGGGTTGGCGAGAGAGAAAATGTATCTTACCGGAAGCCCGCGACGGTGGTCCACAGTGTCCTGTGGCTATTTATCGAGGTGGTATGAAGTGCGGCAGTGGGAAGGAGGCCGAGTTACCGGTCCTCGGAGATACAGGCTCGCACTGCCACACAGTAACCGTTGGGACTACGCACGCTGTTGTCGTTGATCGAAGATGGTGTGGTCGGTTGGTCGATCGAGCCCACGAATCGTCGCCAATCGGGGTGTCGGGATGGTGACGATGGCCGGGGGCGACGGGCGTTTCGACCGAGCGAACCGAGCATTTTGATCGACCGTGTGTATGCGTGTCAGAGATTGCCGGACGGTGCCGACCGAGAAAGGAGATCAAGAAAATCAACAAAGAGAGCCAAAAAAAAGGAAAGTATGACAGAAACACTCGCGCTGATTTTTTCGTCATCGGTCAGCGTGGTGGGTCATGAGAGAAGACGAACACTCAGTATATAGTGGAGAACACGATGAGCGCATATATAGCTATTGGCAGCTTTGCGGGTTTTTTTGTGGTCTCAACGTAAACGAGGAACCAGGCCTGGCGAGGTGTAATATATAGACGGCTGTTTATTCATTACTTTTTTTTTTCATTTCTTTTAAACAGGGCTCGCAGAGAATTACGTGCAGAGGAGCGGGAGAGAAGGAAGCGGGGGCGATCTTCTCTCCCCTCGACCGCTTTCGACCTCCTCCGTTCGTATTTCTGTTCACTGCGTCATGCTTGCTTTCGTTTTCGACTTGCCAATCGTTTTGTTCCTCGGTCGTTCGCCCGAAATGACGTCTCAGGCTGGCTCAGGCGGAACGAGTACTCAGCGACAGGCAACAGCGGCGCAACAGCGATCGCACAGAGATGAGCATAGAGCACAGATCATTGCGACGAACGAATGAACTTTCGGAGATGCCAGCTTTATCCGATGAATAGATAGACAGACAGGCAGAGACAGGATGATGCGGTTTCGCACTGTACGAACGCGAGACACTCGGCTCGTTCTAGTTGATTACGCTTTTCCATACACGTACGTACGTATGCATGTGTGTATGTATGTACATATGCTACATGTAAGTTTTAGACGAGTGACTCCCACTTGTTCTGAACGATTAATCCCTCACGTGACGATGGAAAACTTTGGATTACCACGTGTCAGACTCTCTCGCCTCTTTGGTTCGAGCTTGAATCGAAACGTCCAAGTTTTCGTCCCTTCGAACTACGTTCGTCGAAAGCGAAGTAATTGTTCTCCCGCTTTTCATCGTGACACACGTCAACCGAACTCGATAATATCTGTCTTAACGAAATGTAATTAAAGACTCGTACCGGACATCTCGCAAAAAGGAGGAAAAAAAAATGAAACCTGACCAAAATAAGTTGTTAAAGGTTTTTAATGAGAGAGTCTCTACGGAAAGTATTGGCTGGTCGATCATATCGAAATCCTGGGCACTTAGCGAGTTAACAGAACCGAGGTAAATAAATAGAGAAACGAAGGTGGCAAATCGTCAGACTGATCGTTGAAGATTAATTACCCGGACAAACTAATTATTTAAAGCATCGGTCCGTCGAATCACCGCTCCCTTCCAGGCCGATCCGTTTCCGGCTGAATGGCTCTTAATTTACTCATAATTTATCGTCACTCGAACGGGAGTCCACGGTGGTCTACTCGGGCGAAAATATAATTTGCTGGGATACTTGTTCGCTCGGTCAAATCGCGCGAGATCGATGGCACGTGATCACACGAAGACACACGGAAAGTGGAAAGCGTAGAGACGAAAAGAGAGACGTGAAGAAATAGTAAAAAGAGTAAAATGTGGAAGAAGAGACATGGTATTGCACAGAGAATACATATAAGTGTGTAAAGACAATAAAGGCTGGTGAATGAATGGTATATGAAGAGATCCACAAAAATGTATACAAATGATACGGACTTACACATATCTATACAGGAAATCACTTGAGCTTCTCTCTAACGAAACGTTGTATATAATTTTCCAAGCATAAGACTATGTACTAGTTTTTCATCCATAAGTAATTCAATTTTGTCGATTTTCTTATTGTTAGCTTTAATCCAACATGCTAAAGTAGTCAGTCTTAAGGGAGGAGACCCTGGTAGGGGCATAATAAAGCAGGATGTCAATGCTACTCATTAAATTGGTAAAAATATGAGTTTTCGAAATTCAATTCTATATTTTTATTTCTCAGAATCAAGAAAATGTTCGTTTTAATATTTTAGTTAGCTTAAGCCAGAGAGAGATTCCAAAAGTGTGGAAAATGTAACGGTTACATCGTATATTTTATATTTCACCGCGCGTTAATCGAGCGTTCTCGAGAACACCGTAGAAGACGCTAGGTGACGACGGTTGGAGTTGGAGTTCGAATGTAACGTTGAGCACGCGGCACACAGCGTTCGTAGTGAATAAAGTTCAACATTTAGTTTACCCTGTGTTATTATCCTCTTTGCTGGCCAGTTCCTTATTTCAAACACAAAGCACTCTGGTTTTTATTCTATTCAAAACAATCTCTCTTCGGTATAAAATTATTTAATACTAAATCTACCATTATCGATCAAATTGACTGGTTTCAGACTTTCGTGCAATTAACTTCCGTGCATTTTTAATTCTCTTTTCAAGTTTATAATTGAAATTACTTATGTCGTCATTGTGTGAAAGTTATTCATTTATTAATTCATTTAGTAACAAATTGACTATTATCTATGTTTAATTATACAAATATGTATTTTAAAAAAAAATCGGTCATTTTGATTGGAGAAGATAAGAACATATATGCAAAAAGTATCGGTAGGTTTAGTGGTAAAACGGATTCTGTCTTGCTCCTCATAAATACGTGAACTCATATTTTTTGTCACTTTTCTAACATCGACATTCTGGATTACTGCGGTGCTATCAAAATCTACCCCCTTAACAACATATGTAATATCTACTATTCAAAACAAATTTCTTCAGATATTTCCTGCACGGTATTATTACATATAAAATAAAAATACCGTGGCAATAGTTTCCCCGCGACTCAATTTTGGCATACAAAAAAAATTGACCACGTGTCGCAAATCGAATCACGTGTTCGTTCCATAATAATTAGCAATTGTCTAAATCCGTTGATGCACCCTGTTTCTACACGTATACGTATACATGTACGTCCGTGCAAATACATTTATTCGCATGCGTACGATACGCACGGCGCCGGCCGACGAAGAAGATTTCGAACTGCTGATCGGCTGGTGGACGAGGATGGATCGAGCGGAACGACGGTCCAACGATCGAGAGCGGTGGTGGTGATAGAAAGAAAATAATAGAGAAAGAAGAGAAGATCGAGAGACGGAGACAGATACGTGGAAATTAAATCGACGAGCAGGTGAGAGGCTGACAGATAAGACAGGCAACAATCGCGCGGATGAATAAAATGTGAACGAACCGACGGATGGACGGATGGATGGACGGACGAACGAGCGAATGGTTCGGGATAGATAATGACGGCTAAAGAATTAGTGACGTAACCACACTCACGGGTCTCGCGTCTCTTGTCTCCCGTGAGACTCATCGTCCTGCCGAGCTCCCTTCTGGCCGCCTTCAGCGAACGTAACCCCTCGAGAATCTCCTCGGGATCCCTCATCGGCCTGGTGAACGAACTCCGTCTTCGGTCCCGGATATAGTGCATTACAGCCGAACTTTCAGTCTCGCCCATACTTCCACCTACCCAACAGAAGTTATCGCATATAACCTCAATTACGTGTCACAATTTCTACTCACTGAGTCAAGGTCATGTATAAAATCACAGAGAAAAGAGCCAGGGGGTAGAAATTGTGACGTGACATTTACTATAGTATAAGCATTTGCTCATTCAATTGTTTCGCTAGAAATAATGATATGTTTGTTAAAAGTATTTCAGGATGTGTGATAATACAATATAAGAATATTTTATTATACGTCGTTGCTTCGTCGTTGAAAGCTTTAGTTATCTGACAAGACGTTTAATTATTGCTGAAAATATGTTCAGTTAACAATCCATATCCCGACATGTACACCGAACTCACTGTATTTTTACTGACAATGAATAGAGTATGTATCATCGTTAGCGACGTATATGTGCGACTAAAATACGAGTTGTACGTTAACTATAGTTAGAAATGAAATAACGGATTGGGAATGAAATGCAATTTCTAATGGAGCGTAAGAGTCGGCAGCTTTAAAATCGAAGATATTACGGAATAAGGTCTGCCCGTTCGAGGATAAGAAAGTGAACGAATGTCGAGTCGCGCGGGTGACCTAAAACTTTTACGACGACGTCTCATCTCGTCGAAGATTTGATTTTCAATCGTGACCTAGTTTTTTCCCTGGCACAACGCGGAAGTTAAATGAGGGCAATTTGTACAAATTCAGGCTTCCTAAGTTTGTTACTCACTTGCGCAAGAGGTTCCATGGAAAATGAAAAATTTCATTTGCATGTTAACTAACCTCCTCAAGAGATACAAGATCTGACTTAGTTAAAAAGCTCAGAATTATTTTAAAGCGTAAGGAACGATTCCCGCTAGCCAAGATTAATCCTTCTACAATAACTTGACAAAATATAATCGCATGCAAATTGAATATTTTCCTAACTGGACATAATTCTTTAAAACAGTAGTGCTGTACATAAATGTTTAATGTGTGCTTGAAATTCTTTCTGTACTGAACTTCGTAATAGAAGTTCTTTTATTACACTGAGTTACGAAGGGTCAACGAATATTCATTTTCTTATTCAAGATCTGACTTAGTTAAAAAACTTACAATTACTTTAAAGCGTAAGAAACGACTTCCATTAGCCGAATCAGGATTAATCCTCCTACCAGAAGTTAACAAAATATAATCACATGCAAATTGAATAATTTCCCTACAGGAAATATTTCTTTAAAGCAGTAGTGGAGTACATAAATGTTTAATGTGTGCTTGACAATTCTTTTCGTACTGAACTTTGGAATAGAATTTTTTTTATTATACAGGGATATAAAGGGTCAACGAATATTAATCAAAATATTTAGGGCTAGAAAATAACGATCTCTTTTATAACTTTTGTATTACAAAGCGTATTCTCACTCTTTATTTAAACTGAAGAGACTCTTATCGACCTAGTTATTTCCTTTTTAATAATATTTGCCTTTAACAATGTCTGTTATGAAATAGAAATTCTGATAATTTATTCATAATTTATAAAATATCATATAGTATATATGTATGTGGGTATGTATTTTCTAATATCTAAGTCTAATTGATACACACACTTAATATAAATGAATAAATACAAATAAAATGAAATTGTTCGTGCTATTTTTTGGAAGCATGTCAAATTTACTAACGAAATTTGCAGATACACTAAAGTACTAAACCAATGAACTGCTGAACGTCACTTTGGTAATTGGATTATACTTACGTTTACTGTCCGTGCCACCTTGGC
>SMSR01008718.1:0-21220 GCA_019453355.1 Ceratina japonica
TAAGGATAAATTCTAAACATATTGTATTTTGTTATGCTTTGGCGAAACACATTTTACACGACCTTGTAACTACCCTTTTTCACGTTGTACAATGTTTGTTGTAATTACAGGCTACGGTAACCTTAAACCGTACGTTAGACGTACACGTACACGATTACCAAACACTGGCTACATTTTAATGAATTTTCACGTACTCACCGGAACACAGAAACCGATGTACGTAACTTGTATTCCCTTCGACTTTCTACGTTTCCTTAATTGTAGTTGAAATAATTTCGCCTCCGTTCGTTGAAAATAGTAAACTTCTACTTTTAATGTCTACGAGACTGATAATGACAAATGAGTGTTCGATGGGAATAATTGAAAAACAAATCAGTCGTTGCATTCCGTATCAATCCTCAACACAAGGTGAGATTAAATTAATAGTAATCTAATACCATTTGAGAAATGCTCAAGTCGCAGAACTTAATTTTGAAATTTTTATTTAAATAACATCTATCATGGCCTATAATAAGAGATCTAAAAATGAAACGCATCTCGGAGAGCAATCGAAATCGGCGAATAGGTAAATCAAGCAACGCATGGCATAGCGGAGATGGCAGCGTACGAAAGGGGGGAATCGCGATCGCCTCTCACTCCTTTCGAGAAACTCGAACCACGAAGGACGAGATTTATGTCGCCTGCCTCCCCGACAACCGCGTCTGAGCTGAACCGCGGTTAAACCGATGCTCACCTTTAATTGGCCGTGAAACCTTCCCCGAGCGAGAGCGCCTTGGGACAATTAACGACGCATCTAGAACCGTGTCGAAGGTGCTGCTCTTGAAGAATTGCTGATCACCTCTATCCGGGAGAAAAATGCCTTTGAGGCGAATCCAGCCTGATGACAAATATTTGTCATTCTAGTCCTAATATTATTAGGCATTCTGATCCTCCCGAATATTTCATCGATTGTAGATTTTTTTTAACGATTGCTTTAACGTTGTTCTGATTGCACAATTTCTGCCAAAAGTTATAGCTCCATAATTTCAAAACAAGTTTCTTAATTTCGTTCAAATTGTGCAGGTAAGTTTAATATTACAATATCTATTTGCAAGATTTCAAACATGAGTTTCTACTTTAACTTATATCCACAACAACCTTAAAGTCATCATTCTTAATCTCACAGTTTTAGTTGATTATAAAATGATCTTTGTCAATATTAATTTTTCAGTATGAAGAAGTAGTAATAAGAAAAAAATGAAGAGTAATGTTTCCCATTACTGCCTTCACTTCTGAAAATATTGAAACAAGTACAGCTCGCTACCCTTCAGCTACAGATACTGATGTCCCAATGAATCACGATCACAATAATTAATAATTGCTCATTTTTCCCAGAGGTACGACCGCGACATTCAAATTATTACGGATAACATCTGCAACGGTCCATTATTTGACTCGTTGCTTCCAATGAATTATCCCTGCTCGTTAGCGATGCGAGTGCTCAAATAGCAGCGTGTCGAATAATACTCCTGACGTGGTTACCACCCCAGCGAATATAAAAATACGTTTAGTACTTATATAGACGTAAAAACGCATACTAAAAATTCAATTTGTATAAAATGCGGGCTAGCTTCTTTGAAAATATATGGGCATTTACACATTTTAAATATGTATTTACAGTTTTCCAGCAATGAAATTGTTTAGTCAGTACATTTTGTTATTCTAAAACTCATAAGTTTACGTTTTTCTAACATTAAACAAACCGAGAATTTTAATTCGCTAATATAATATAATATATTTATATTTTTTACATTTTAGTGTAATTTAATGTTAGCAGTGGTACTTTAGATTGATACCAGTTTAAATAATAATTACAATTGTTACAACCTCACAAAACAAATTTTGCTTTTCATAGAAGAATCTCAAAAGCGGTCAATTGATCGCTCTGGTAAGTTTAGTGTTAATACTCATAAGAAAAAATGTTAAAATCAACGTTTTTTAATGATAATTAACTACAAACTGAAAATACGAGAAATATTATAATGATCGATTGCGGATTCGAGGTTTAGCGTTCTGGTGATAAGGAGTTCATTAAGCGTTCGCGTTTTAACGGAATATTGTTCCAGCAAGAATTCCCTCGAGCTTCGACGCATGACCGAGTTTTATTGAGCTTCTACCTTCCAGCGGAAGGTTCAAAGGCTCGTGTTATCGTACGAGGATCTCCGTGAGCCTGCTTCTCGATCGGCAGGACGGGAATTTATTATTAATGAATCTATCGGTTAGTCGTGGATGACGGATAATCGATTCCGTAATTGCGTGAACGGCATCGAAAACGTTCCGCAACGTGAGAATCGGCCAATCGACGCATATTTTATCGACAACGGGCACGCATGCTACTAACCGCAAATGGGATTTCTAAAACGCGAATTACTTTAATCGACTGGTTGATGAATTGCCTTTTAGCCGCAGGTTCTCGATTGAATTCGTACTTTTTGTGAGAGAGTTACGTAATTCGCTAAATAGTCTTATATTTAAACCAAAATATTAGTAAAAGTATATGTGCATAGACTTTTAGAGAAGATTCATGTATGTGTTTAACATCGCTTAGGAATAACTCGTACAAGACTAACGATCTCCGTAAATGTCAAGGCAGTGAACATAATGTGCAAGATGTAAAGCTCACCATTTCACACTACTCGACACATGAATCTGTCGAAGGTAATACAGTAGAATCTCCATTATATGAACTAATTATGGGACAAATGTGTTCGTATAAGTGAATTCTCATATAATAGAAGAATAAGCGATTACCGTTAGAATTATATGTATACTTAATGCAAAATGAAATAAAACGAACATAACTTGTTCATAGAGTTTCGATATTTCTTCTTATTAACAAAATTAAAAAAAGTTTTATCTATGAATTCAGTACCTCTTTTTTAGTATGTAAGTCATAATTTACTGAAATATTTTTCAATTACACGTTTCCGGCTTTTAATGCTAATAATGGGTGATACCGCAAAACCACTTTTCTCTGGCAGAATGTTTTGCACATTATTCACATTAGAGTTTTTATATATATCAATTTCTGGTCAGGGGTTCATATGTATAACGCAAGTTCTACTTCTACATAGAATCAATATGTAGTATTACATACCCAAACGCGGTGCAGCGATTCAAATTCTTTCGCAAACTGACGGCTGAGTTCGATGAGGGCTAACGAACAATTTCCGATCACTAAATTACTGATCACCTTTTAACTTTAATCCGGTTACTGAGACCGTTTTACAACTGTCTGACGCCGGAGAATTTCCACTTCTTGCGAGCAACAGCTCGTCTCATTGTTTCCCAGCCGGTATTACAACTCAATCATGAACTTCTTAACACTTGTGATTGTTCACAACCGCGCGATCGATACTCGTGTGCAGGTGAATACGCGAGCCAGCAAGACCAAGGCAGAGGCAGCGTGATCTTCGACGATCGAGACTCGAATGCGTGCGTCATCGCACGATCAAGCGTGCACGCACGATCGCTGCTCAAGGATCACTGGGTGACACGGATCGAACACCGATGCACGGTGCTTGATTTCCGTTGTCGGATTTCGGCACGAAAAACAGTGACACGTGTTCGATCAATGCGAAGGCAGCAATAAATTTACAACCAAAATCGAATATCGGAAGATCGGCAATCTTGAAACTCTCGAAAAAATGATTCATGTATATACAATCACAAGTGCTTTCTGGTAATTTATTATTCTGTTTCTTTGTCTGAAGTATGTACATATTACATAAGGAATTATAATTTGAAAAAAGTTAGGAGTAAATTACATTTGAATTACTAGTATTAATTTTTGTATAAGTAAAATATTTTTTAATTTAATTGAACGAAAATGAAAGTGAAAACTATATTATCTCGTTATTATTATTACAAAAATTGAGAACTGAGTATTTAATTCGGAGACTGAACTCCTCGAAATATACGCCTCATCGAATACTTTCACCGAAGGAAATCACGAATCGGTCACGCAATAGAATTATGTACACCTACACTGATGAAGACGTCACAAGGTGCATGAAGGGCTACGTAACCCTAGCGAGCAATCTGCCTGTTCCATTCCTTGACGGGATAATAATAGAAACCGTTATTCACTTCTAATATTCCTGTCAAATGCAACGCTCCGTAGACTACTACATTACTAATACAAGTCCAAAGAATATAATAATAATCATGAACAATATGAAATGTTAAACGAATAATAAATATGAGGAAACTCTTCCATAGCAATGTTCACATAATAAGAAACAAAAGTACTCGCATAAGAAAAGTACTTGAATAAAAAAAGAAATATTTGCCCAAACTTCTCTCGGAACAGGAAGAGAAATCTGCAAAGTTGGTTTACTAAGATCACACGAGCATATGGAAGACCGAAACCGGTGCATCGATTACTGGAACTGAGCCATACTGTCTCCAGTCTCGTCGCCTCGTTCAGTAACCGATGATCTGGCTAGACTGCTTGGTAGCATGGTAGTCTTCTATCAGGGAAGAGAAAATCGTTTGAAACGCGTTCACATCGCACCATCACGGTGGCGTTGTATAAAGCGACGCGTTGATGCACTCCATAAATTCGATACGTAGCGTCCAAGTGCCGAGGCATTGAAACGTCGCGATAATTCAAGGGAAGGTCGAAAAGTTACTTTTGAACCACCGCTACCATGCACCTGCTTCATAAAACTTTGAAGCATGATGGATGACCGTAACTATAAAACAACCGTACAGAAAAGAAAATGCAAAATCGTCTTTAAAAGGGAAACTTATCGTTATTATCGTAGAAAGTATTTACATTTACCAAGGTGAATCGTGAAGCGTAATTTGCTTGAAGAATTCTACAAATTTTCAAACGAAAACTGAGCTGTTTATCAATTTTATCGAAGTTCTTAATTTTTAGGACCGAAATGGCGGATGCGCTTGGTATTAATAGCATGCACAAAAATCTCTGTTTTCTCATAAGAGTAGACATTCTTGTCCAGAAAATCAAATCCTAAAGTGAATATTATGCATTAAAAAGTTTCTACTATCATAAACAACAAATATTGGACGCCTAGTAAACTTGCATTCGTCGTAATGTTGATTAATTCATTTTCATTATTTGAATCGTGTCACCTGTCGCAAAACGAACTTCACTTCAACCGAGAATCGTTCAGCGAACGACAGGTTGTCTCCGAGGCGGAGAAAAAAGTCGCTTTCTATTCAGTCCAGAGGTAGAAAGTTCGTCGAGAAGCATGTCGTTTCCGCGTTTCAAGGGATGTCTCTTGAGGGCGGCGGCCTGCGAAACTGGAAAACGGACACTATCCATATCCCGATTAGAACGGTCGTTTCTACAGGAAATAATAGCCGAAAGCTGCGATGAACTAAGAGTCGGGAATACATTAATTCCGAGAAGAATGTCCCGTAAAATCAGCTGATTAGCTCCGAGCAGCGTCACGAATCCAATTATATCAACCGGCTGAAAATTCCCGCGAAGAGAGTGAAAGTAGACGGCAACCGATGGAAGCACGAAACAATGTTACTTCTCTCCGGAAGTGACAGCGAATTCGACTCAAGCCTGTCATTAGACGGTAATTATCGCTTTCGATTAATATTGGATTTATTTTCTTACATAGTTTTATCTACCATCTGCAAATTATTATTGGTTACACAAAGATGTCCTCTCTAAATGATATAACGTTTTGAGAATCCGTTTTACTTTCCACCTCATCGATTTCTCTCTCTCGCTATTCTTGGAATCTTCGTCCAGGTAGAAGTTTGATATATTATGTTAGAATCCTTATGTAAGTTTTGTACGTTTTGCAATCGTGACCCTTCGCATGCGGCTTCGCCGATATTTCTTCGGAATGCGTTTTTGTTAGAATTCCGCGGCATTTCACATTTCAATTTTAATGTGGTGGTTCGGTGTGGTTACGTGGAACGAGCTTTCTTCGTATATTTTTGCTCCGAACGTTATAGACAGTTTATTTTCACGTCGACATTGCAATAAATATAATGTATTTGTATGAAAGATTGAACGCAGTTAATTTTGTAATTGATGAATTATTCAACGAGTTCCAACAGCTGGGAATTGTCAATGCGATTATAGTAGAAGTGTTTTCTAAGAACATAATTCAAACTTTCGAAACTTATGATTTCTCTTACAGTGGAGTCTATAACTTATATTTTATATATGTATTCTTTTTATACATCGAAAGTAAACTGAACGTCTCTAACAACTAAATTTATTCGTAAGGTCCAATATTAGAAACGATATTCAATTTTGAAACGAACAAATATTTATGGACTTCACCGTATTTGTAACTCGCAATAAAATCTTCCGATCGAGCGTGACTTCATCCGCACGCCTTCGATAGCATGATTTTCCCTTTCTCTTATCCGTGCAAAACAAATTTAAAAGAACCACACATGTGGTCCCATCCCGAGTTCTCGAGTAGATCGATCTCAATAATTTCCTTTCGCAACGTGAAATGGCGTGTGTGGGCATGGAAATGTCGAACTGGTCCGCCCACCAGGATTAAAAAAAATACACAAGAACAAAAAAATAACGTTGTAGACGACATGAAAATTACTATAAAGGATATTCGTACAAATATGATACGCTCGTTCCTCTCAGATTATAAATCCTATAATACTCGTCTTTAAATTATGTCCTTTACGATTCTCCAGCTATATTTTAAGCACTTAATAAGTATACATAATGTGACCATTATTTGTGAAATTTACTTAAAATTTAATATTTGTTTCAATTTTAGCATTAAACAATGATAAAAACCTTTTCTTATACAGTTTAATTTGTAACACGTTATCTACTGACATTCTGGTTCGCATACCACAACAGGAGTACCTTGTGCTGTCATCAAGAGGCAAGATTGAACAGGCTTCCGTCAGAAGTTCGCCAAACCATAATCGATCGCAGAGCTAAACTTCGTCCATAGAACTTTGTGTATGCACATCCATGGTTCTACCTACCTACCGAACTTTCCAGTCTTTCTCGAGCGGGCACATGACGTCTGATCGCTCGGTTTCATTTTCGAAGTTCCGCCGAAACGCAACCCGGTGATGACGTAACAACATGCAAGGCAACATCGGCTCCCAATAAAATAAGTGCATAGTGACGCAACAATCGGGGGGGTACGATTAAAGTGCAATCGCTGGTTACGATAAAAATCGACCAAAAGTTACGTGAAAAGAAATGAAAAAAAAGACGATGAGAAACAGAAAGAGGGAACGCGATTGGCCCGTCCGCAGCAAACGAAAGTGGGATTCCAAGAGGTTGGTGCCCAATCTGGAGCGCATGCAACGTTTATCACTCACGTAACCATGAAGTTAAACTGGTTCCAACGTGCTCATCGTAAATAATGGCACGATTATTCTCGGTCGGCGATCGGCTGCGTGATTAATACTTTTGTGCGAATACGATACAACGTCCGGCAGTGGTTCGTTAATCGTTCTAACGGTGCTCTATCTGCGATAACAGGTCTAAAGTCTGATAAAAATCGCATGGATTCGTGTTGGTCGCCCCTCGTGATCATCGCTGGGATCGATTAAACGCTAACATCTTTTTAAGCTTCAGTTGCCTGTTTGATGTGACATCAGTATGTTCATCGTCCTATGATAGAATTATCATTACATGTGTTCCGATTTATCAAAACACCAACTATAATAGATCGAATAAAAACCGAGCGCATTTTCCTTCGCTCTTTTACCGGTTGTATTTATGAACTTGAGACCATAGGAACAGATGTTCATATTTATGAAACATGCTACGAAGTGGCTCAAAATATCGGGACATCGTTATCGTTACAGTGTTCCAATGGTTACCGGTAGGGTGCAAATCAAAATATACCCACAGATCCGTGGCAATATTTATGGTCCTCGAAAACACGAGCATCTGCCAAATGTTCTTACTAAATTCGTTTGCAAACAAATCCTCCGAGACTATCTTCGATACCAGGAAACGTACAATTAATGCAAATAGAGGGTATTGTTTAAGCAATGTTAAGTTGTTCTGCAAAATAAATTGTGTACCACCTGCGATACAAAGAGAATGTTTGTATCTTTTTTTATAGGTATTATTACATCGTTATTGACACAAAATCGATCCCAATTGCGTGAGTATTCTTCAAAATAATTGGAAAATTGTAACTTTATCAAAAAATTATATTTTCTTCGAAACAGCTTTCTTTTTGCTGAATTGGAAAGCTCATTCATTTAAATTGGATATGGAAATACAGCAATTATGTTTCCTCTGGTTACTATAATAGCTCTTGATTAGGACAGGAGTAGTAATATATATATAAGAAAAGAATCCTAATATTTTTGTAGCACATAGCATTACACCCAACAGTTTGTTCACAATGTAAATTTCTAGCTCTCATATGATTAATGAACAGCTAAACTTGGCTCCGTTCATTAAATCATGATCAATGCCTCGTCTAGATCTAAAACTAAAAAATAACACAGCTGCTTTGGAAGATGTATGTATGTATGTTCGTGGATCGAGATGAATGTTCAGTTTACTTTCCTCCAAAAGTTTCGAATACTTTTAATACTTAGGAACAGCTTGTAGACTAGAATTTAAAGAATGACGAAAAAGGAAGCACAACTGAAGGAAAATCACGTTAACCACGATCACTTATTTAACTTCTTCCTTTTTATTTGTTACAATTTAATGGCACTGCTTCTAAATAGATTTTCTAACTTCTAAACCGAGACACGAGCAAGCGAGCAAATCAAGCAAATAGCAGTTAGAGAAATAAGAGAAAAGGGACGTGAAGGACGTCTGATAATAGGATCCCGAAGGCGATCGATTCTGGTGCAACCATTAAAAGGTGAAACGGAAAGCGTACAAGGGTTGAAGTTTGCTGGCCGTTTGACAACGGCCATAAATTCCGTGATCGCCTCTTTTATTTCTCCGATGTAACATTCGCGCTGGCTAGTTCACTGCTGATAATGAGTTCCACGCGTAAAGGGGTGTATTCACTTGAGCACTCAATAACTAAATAAGCACCGGAAGATATTCACAATACATACACTCATCATGTTTGAAGTACGTATTGTGATGTACGATTTATGGTGGACAATCGCACTAAATATCATTGGCACAACACTAAAACGAATGGTAAAATGTGATCAGTAGAGTTGATGCGCGAGCGAATTAGCATGGCACTCGTGTTTGATGCTCATTTGGAGCAAATGTCTGAGGTTGTATGAGCCATAAGATCTCTGCAAAAAATTTAAGACGTAATAAAAAGCTGTGTCAAATATCTAAAGCAATAAGTTTAAAAAAAAATGATAATTACAGAGATTCACCCGGCCAGCAGTAAGAATAATTCGCACGGAATTTACGATGAAAATCTCTTTATTAGGCTATCATCATATACCAGGGCGTGAAACGCGTTAACGAACACGAATATCGACGTGTAGCAGTGAAAAGCGTGGGAAACGCGAAGGTAGAAAGTCAGAATGTAGTACGCGATTGGGAAACGACCGACTACTTTAACCCTCGTATGCTATTGTAATTCGCTCGTTACGTCATGACATCCGTTTGTGTTTCGTCGGTTTGAACTTTTATGTACAGCGAGTATTGACGCCTTTCTGTTGCCGCTTTATTCGTTACATAGTCACCACGGTCTTGTGCATGAACTGCCATTAAAAGTCCAAAATACAGATGATTCATTGGATTCCAGACCTATTACACACGCGTACATAAAAAATATTGCACGTTCTCTCTCTCTGTCTTCATTACTTTCCCTGCGTCGCTACTAATTGAAATTATGGATTTTCTATTTGTGCGTGCGTAGTGGGTCATGAATTCATTGAGTCACATGAAGCTTTATAGTGATTGAATTCTATTGTTAGCATTGCTCAAACATCTAGTCAGCAATATCGTAAAATATTCCATCATTTTCCACAGATATTCACGAAACATATGAAATTATCTATCGCAAAATCTGAAAGAATAGTTGAGTTTTTCTTACTGATGCTAAATCAGATATTCTAAATTCCTTTCCCAAATAACAAACGCGTATGTTATTAATCAAATTGTTCGCTAAAATTTACGACAGGGGATAACTATCATGTAACTTCAACGCGACAAGAAATAACCACCAAACATTTTAGATGATGTCCTCCTCCTATGAAAGACGACGTTGTCGCGGTTGGTCCTCAGAGTTTCCGTCGTACGGACGGAAAGGGAGATCCACGGAATCCCATAGAGAAAATAAAAATGGCAATAAAATTCTTCGTATCTCAACCGTGGCTGTCTGTTGGGGCCGATGGTATCTGTAGCCATCGAAATTTACCACCGGTGAGAGTTACATTGTAAAATCGGCCGGTGTGGAAGAAGCAAGAAGGTTGTGCCACGGTGACCAACGACGAGCATCGCCATTATTCGCCTTTATTCCCTCGTTGTTCCACCTATTGCCACGCATTATTTATCGTTCCTCTCTACATTGTCTCGGGTTTTCGTTTCCTCCCGATTGCGTGCGTGTCGCGTGTTCGAATCCGTAAACAAGCAATCGCGACGATTCCATCGCGGTAATTGTCCCGGCTGTTTGGGACTTTAGAGATTCTAATTGCTGGTGAAACACAGATTCACCTCAGGCGAATTTACATATCGTTATCACGACCGATGTGTAAGTATCATTAATATTCGAGATACGTTTCAAAATAGAATAATCCTTTCAATAGTGGATCAAACAATTTCATTTTCTTTCAGACGTCAGAAAGACTAGTTTACTACGTAATATTTAACAAAAAACTAAAAAATTTGCTTTGGAAATTATAGTACCGGTATCAGTTACGTCACTCGAATAATGAAATCAAAACATCTCCTGAAGTAATAGTTCATTGATACAAACAAGTTAATACCCTTTTATAAAGAATAATGAGCTATATTACACTGTGTAATAATTAATATGTGATTTCATTCAAAATATACGATTTTCATTTATATAAGAAAAAGCTAATGATGTCGAATTATATTACCCCTCATACAACTCATATTTGAAACATTTTTTATAAAAACTGTTGTTTTAGAAAAAATCGTGAATTGTCTATCTGGGGGTTAGGATGTCACGCAGAATATTATCCTTGAAAATGGGATTAACCTAGCGCGTGACCAAAATGGGATACTGACGGATAATTTAACCGAAAAACTTAATGTTCGCTCTGTCATCGAATAAACCGTGCGACAAGAATCATTATATTGCATCGTGCCGCATGAAACCGGGGATGAATCATCGAATAATAGTCATCGTGCCGGATTACGCAAGATTTTCCAAAGTCCTTTGGATAATTATTATTTGTCGAAAGAGGGCACGGAGAATTCGCGCGATCCGCAATCGTCTCCGGTGGCGTGTTCACGGGAAATGACGTAACAGCGTGGTCACGACTCGAACGTCCCTGTAGACCACCTCATAAATAAACATCATTGACCCGGTGAAAACTGAATTTACTAACCGGCGAATACATCGCGATAAACCATCGGTATTTTACTACCGAGCTAACGTCCATATTTATCTTGGTTTACGTCGTCGCGTTGACTGTTCTCATATAAATATGTCATTTCTTTGTATTTTACGGATCTGAAAAAAAATCGGTCAATTTTACACTGTTTATGACTGTCCATGATTCTTAATTAGAGGAGAGAGATACATTTGGACTAGTAAAATAAATCTTCATTTATCATCTTCAGAATTTTTACTATTGATTAAAATGAGAGAAATAAAGTGAAACGTTAATTTAAATATAATTGCAGCCTTCCGGCAATCGACCTCAAACCGTAACCGAGTGTTCGTCATCGGTTCCGATGGTAGGAAAGATGCTTTAAATAACCGGGTCATCAATATTCCGCGAGGCCTGCCGCTTCGTTTGTGACAGAATTCTCGATAAATTCACGTGTCCGCTTCGAAGGAAGTAAGCAGAAAACGCGTCGGCATCGGAAGCAGTTGCAGAAAAATACAGTCGAATTACGTGGATTGCATCATCATGGCATCGTCATCTTTGTATGTAATTTTGAGTTCTTGTATCACGTATGCGGATGTACGTGACCGGTGGAACCCTTTCCTCTTTTCTTCTAGGACGAATCACGACGGCAACGTGCATGACTTCTAATGCCCTCGGTTCCACGTTAAAGGGCGTGCTTTGTTCAAAATAATCCTGTATTTCGCAGAGCAAGTTCGAATTCTCATTTACTTCATGATCGTTATAATCAACTCGATACGTCTCATTCACCTAACTCGATAATCTTCTAACAAAATTTCCTACTTCGATAAAGATTTAGGAAAAGTGGATAAAGGTGAAAAATATAATTATAAAGAAAGTTCTTCGTTCTCGCTCCTAATTTCGTGGATGATAACTGTCAATAATGTACATGAATCCTACAAACAGCTCAACTTATCATAATGTTAGCGAAATTCTTCGCTATGCATGGATTTGACGTTTATTGATTGATTAGTTTATAGAAAAATCGATTCCAGAAAAAAAAGAGATAAAACAGAAAAGAAAAAAAGAATGGTCGAAAAAGGAAAGGGGAATCGAAAACGAAGGGAAAAATGAAGGAAGATAGACAAGGCATCATAAGATGAAAAGTAACCAGTAGAGCTTGGACAACGGGAAAAACATGATGGTCGAAAACTCCTAAATCTGGTCATTAAATATCTCGAGTGAAATGTGACAGAATAATAAAACGATAAAGTAGAAAGTTGAGAGGTAAGGAAGAGAAAACAGAAATACACGAAGTAACGTGGCAAAGACGAGTCACCAAATTATCAAACACTGCGCTGGGGATTTAGAAAAATTTTGCATTGCAGGAAGTTGACACGAAAAAAGTCAACTCGATCTCCAAAGTACGAAATCTCACTTTAATTACCGTCCATTCTCTCGTGCGTCTAGTCTCCTGCCGCTTTCCTTCGCATATAAATGCGAAAGTCAGCCTTTCCGGATCGGCGCCGCGGTTATGTACTACTGGGTTTCGGTTCGTCGATTCATTCAATGACGCTGTCCATTTTTCCTAACAGACGGATTCGAGATAGATATTCCTCGGGAGGAACGCGACCATTTATCGGGGAGAAACTCTCGCGAATGTTTTTTTGCTACCGTCCAAGCGCGGATCGGAATTTATCGATCGTGACATGCGCTAAACGATAGCAACACAGACACGCAGGTTTCATAACCGACCAATTGCACCGGAGATTCAATAAGCTCATCGGGAATTCTATTGATGACGGTAGCGCCGCTACCTATGTACCCTAATACGGCAACTTGTCGTCTCTTGGCTCCTAATAAAAACTGCACTCCTGTACTCAAGAGATCATGCGATCCTGTTCGTCGACGTAGGAGCTTGCTTTCCAAGACAGAGAGAATAGATACTCACATGTCGATTTCAAACGACTTCGAATTCGGCGACATGTTTAGCTACCTTTATATCCTTTCACTTTGACGAATAGTCGTTTCCTCGTCGTAATTGATTCATATTTGAAATATTAGAATAGAAGCCAGTTTGTTATAGCTATAACCAGCTTTTCGACCAGTATTAATTGAAACTTCGTTTTAATCGACGAATTTGGTTTTTCTTTTTCGTTAATAAAATCAAAAGACTTTTTCTTACAAGACAATAGTTTTTATTTCGCGATCCTTAACCGACTGGTCAAACTCAGTTCTTCGTTTGGTACCGTTTCCGAGTCTTAGAAACCAAGTGAAGGACAACGAAGAGTAGAATCTCCTTATCTTAAATTGTATGCTGATAATAAATTCTGATTAATAAATGAATGAAAACGAATAGTGGCATTTGTATTTTACTATCCTTAATCAAATGACCAATCTTGGAAATATTTAAGGTCGGGGATTATCATTCTTCCTTTCAATAATTTCATGGTAATGTCAAGATGAATTAAGAAAGATAAAATACTGCTGAAATAGAAGTCGATTAAATTCTACAATGTCAATGGTCAAGTGGTCAATCCCTTTGAAATGAACCAAAGAATCCTGCGCGATTATCAATAAACGAAGACGGAACGAATTAGCCGATCATTTTGCGCGTATACGTCATTTCTTTTCTTTTCGTTGAACATTTGATTGAGTATACAGGGTGTTCCGATAAAAAGTGTTAGAGCCGGAAATAGCCGAGTGGGAAAGTCATTCTGAATAACAATTTCCTTTGGCAAAATGTAAAATTTCAAAAATGACTGACAATTTTTATTCCTAAATTACTCGAATAAGAAAGAAATTGAATAGAACCATTCTTGTATCTGATAACTACAGCTACGCTACATCAACTAATTTTAATCATGTTCACCGATCTGGCCATACGCCGTTATTGACAATGCATACTTGTTTAGGTTTCCGTAAGATAAAAATCCATTAATTTAAATAGAGAATTCAATAAATGCAATATAATATTGTATTGGAAAATCCGTTCGTAGATTCCAGCCTGACCGACGGAAACCCGCACCATCATGAACATCCCGCCATCTGCTAACAAAATCACATACCCGATAGCTTGGTTCTTTCGCTCGAAAATCTGCAGCAATCGATTTTTCAATTACGGGAAATTTTAATAAGTTCGGAAATACCTTCATGACACTCTTTGCACAGTAAAACTGTAAAATTGCATTTTTCACACCATATTCCAATTTTTTTTATTATCTGTAAAACGAAATACCGTATACGCTGAGTTCATAGTACCGAGGTCTTTCTTATTTTTCGTAAACGTTCCAACTTATCAAGCAGAATACCAAAAACTGCAGGATGCACGTGTTAATCGTTGACATTTATCGGAAGGGCCAAAGGGGCTACCGCACTGACAAAATTATCTTATCTCACAGGGTCAGGAGAGCACGGCGTACTTACAAAAAGAGCCACTCATCATTTGCTTAACGCTTCAAGTCACTTTAATGACGTCCGGCCGTCGAAACGGCGGAAGCAAAAAGGAAGGCGAAAGAGGAACCCAGCCACGGGGGTGGTGCGTCGCAGTCGAAGAGAAGACGATGCGGAAAGATCGCTAAGCCATCCGAAGGAGAAACGAGGGAGAGAAAGAAAAAAAGAAGCGAGAGAAAGAAGACGGTCTTAAGATCGCCGCGCGAGGATCTTCCCACACAGGATCACGACAAGATTACATTGCAGGATCCTCATGAAAGGATCATATTGCCTTTGTGCGCAGCACCCGTGCCATTTGACCCTCCACGCGTTCTCGGTTTCCGCTTCTTTACACAGAACCGCGTGTTTAAGTGAAACGAGATCACAGGCGGTCTTCACTGAGAATTTCGGACATTCCGCCTAATCTACTGACTGATTTGTTTAATTATGTAGAAAATAGTATTTGACAAGGAAGCCTACAGCATATTTTGAGGAAATTTTGCAGTTCTGAAGGTTGCATAATCTATTTAATCAAATTACGTGGAAAAAATAGATAATAAACACAAGAAGTATGAATCTAGCACATTGATTGATGGCCAAGATGTGAAAGCGTTTTAATGATTTGAAGCGTCAGATGTGTGAACTGTCTCCTATATTTAGAATCTAGACTCATCACACGATACATAAAAGTACTAATTATAAGTCAGTGTTTAAAATTTAAATACACGATGCTCAAATACTTGTTAGTGCCCAGTACTTGATACCAACTAATTAATAATATTTATGCATTAAAAAAACTCATTCTAATTAATAGACTCCGGATGATTATGCTAAGTCCTATTTTTACAAATGAAATTAAATATATATATAAACATTTGTTTTCTCCTTTATAAATTATAAATTGTATTTTGCTTTGAATTGTAGTGAATTGATCATTTCTATTACAAATTACTGCATTTATTGAAATCGTTTAAAAATCTGATAATTGCTTAACCAACCCCAGTCTGCTAATTAGAGTTAAAAATATGTGAACAGTTCGTATTTCAAATCTATTAAAACGATTTTATTACACATCACGTACATACCAAGTTACTTACCCTTACACATGCATAATGTATTAATTTGATACCAAGGAGGAGATAAATTCGATTAAAATTCAATCGTCTAATAAAACTATCACTATCTGGGATGATACGTGAGGCGAGCATGATTTAAATAAGAAATCGGTGGCAGCCCGGCCAATTCCATACGCGTTACACGCTCGGTTAAGCCGGTCGATGACCCCTTCAGCTGATTGTGAGGATCGTCGTCTGCGAACATGCATGTAACATATGTAGTACGTACGTACGTACGTTGAGGACAAACGACATGCGAAAGGGGCAATAATATCGAGGCGGAGATTACACATCACTTAACATTCACGATACGAAGCTTTGTCGCACTGACTGGTTCAACGGAAAACTGCGAGGTAGATGATTTCGATTTCGAGACCGCGTGTAACCGGAATCGGACCCGATTCGTTATGAGGTATCGCCGTGAGACACTTCTGCGTATAAGTATACACTAGTCCACCGGTGGCAATTAATGAGACAACCTGCCGCTGAGCAAACAACCGTATGCTCTCGTGGTTGTGGCTCGTTAAGTTCATTTGGAGCACCGTTTACTCGTTTGAAAACAATTACGCTTGATAATAATTGCACGAGCGATCGACTTACGTAATGAGTTTACTATAATTGATCTATTTTTCATTTGAGAACTCAGTTAAATGCAAGAAGGAAAACATATAATGTGGTGTAATATATAAAATACGTATGTAGGTATGGAATAAAATCTAATGTTGTTGTAAAATTGAAACTTGATCAGTGCTGTTGTTATTGTGAGTATATGAATGAGTTGACTTCGATAGCGGTGTTATAAGGCAGAACGTCGATGGTACCAACAAAATTGGCCAAAAACACAGATTCCCAGAAGTACATTTCTCTCTTTTTATTATAGGAAGATTTTTGGAAAATCAGGTACTAGGTGCCTCTTTGAAAGAACGAAAGTTAAATCTGACTTACTCTCGTCATGATTTAAGGTTGTTTTAGCTATGCAATTTCCGAAAAAAGTTATACGTTTTCTAAATACAAGTGTATTGCAATACGATAAAATAATTAATTATTAAAGTCATTCACTTACGATGTTCTCTTCATTTTTGCATTACGTTTTCAGAATTGCTACTGTTACTGCATCTAATTTTCTAAAGTTTCAAAGCTTTTGCATGCGTCAATTGTGATGCAGTTCTTCATGAAAATAGTATTCGAATCCTTAGCTATTGACACGCAAAGCAATAACACTTTACTAAATGCCAGTGAAATCTGTCACACAGAGGGCCTGTATTTCCTCAAATACATATCTATCCGTTTTAGTTTAAGTACTAAATGTCATAAATGTACCGGTACGTTTGTTAAGCCACTCATGAGGCGGCGTTACTGCAATCGTTACTCCACTCACAGGCTACCCACACATCAGTAAAAAGTTCCTGATTTTTCAGTATCAAAGTTGTCATACGACAGTCAACCGACTCTATCCTGTCAGTTTTAGCGCACTCATGAAAGGAATTAGGTGTACGTCAAAGTTGGAAATCATTCCACGCAGAATAAATAGCCTTTACGCGATGTGGCAACGTGCGACGTTTCCTTAGCCAGATCCGAGTGAACATTTCTTGCTGTATTAAAACCAGAATGCTCCAATCAAATGTCGGGACAGATAAAAATGAAATACGAGAATTTTGTTTCATAATTCAACGGAGCGAGGGGATATATAACGTACCGCGACGAAATAACTTTGATATTCGTCAATATAACACTTGAAAATATGATAAGCAAACAGATTACCGCACAGCTGTATCCGGTTATAAGTAATTGCTTCTAATCTACATGCAAAACACTTTAGCAATCGCTTCGCAGCGTATCGGACTTCTCTTACGTACTTTATCTGAATTAATGAATCTAAGTTCTCTTATCGTCAAAATGGAAATTTACGTGGCAGCGGAAAAACTGGAGACATGTAAATAATAGTGAGAAAAGGCATACAATGAATACACAACGAATAGTGAAACGTCACTCAAGTCAATCAATATTATAATTAATGTCGTGTGAGCTGTAAGATCTCTGGCAAAAGTTTAAAACGTATGATAAAAAGCTATTCTTAATATTTGTAGAGAAAAACTATTAGAAAAAATATTATTAGATTATCCAAAAAGAAGTTCGATTTTTGGTACAATGTGAATTTTTTGTAATTATTTTCATTTAGAGGATCGTACATCCATAAATATCAGCGAGCAATTAGATTGTCACTCATCTTCATGCATTACAAACTAATTAACATTTTCTCGATTCCGCAAAATATTTATTATACTGAATTTATTTTATTTTCAATTACACCTGTCCGACCTTTTCCACGCGCCGCGGTGATCTCAGCTCTCTATTTTATTATCCCCATAAGAGCGATAAATCATCCACGCTTAATAAACTCCGCCTCTGCACCAATTACACTCTTGCGTAACAATTATGAAACGGTTCGGTGAGCACCGTAGGAGAAAAAGAAAAGCCGCTGGCTTGCCTACCTCGCAGGTATTCATCGCAATCGAAACGCAACGCCGAATGTGTCGGAGTCGCGGGAAAATGGGAGATCCTCGAGGTGGCCGCAAAAAGGAGGAAACGGTCGAAACAGGGAGTGACGAGCCCTCGGTTAGCCCGTAAACGAGGGTAACGCTCAAGCATCTCGAGCTACGTGGAAAAATTCCGAAACGACGAGCGTGTCCAATGAAATTTACAGCAGCATTAGCCTTACGATCGCCACTGCTCTCGCGAATGTCGCCATAGTACGAACACGCAGTATGCTATAGTTTATCGGGGGACGCGATGCTAAAAACACTTCAGCCAGCCGTTTTTCCACGTCCGCCAGAGCGAAGCGTAATCGGTACTTAATAAGTGCGTTTATAGTAATCAGTCACGCTCCGGCAGGTTTGCAGGATCATTGGCTAACGCCACGGTTAATCACGGTAATGGATGAATCGTGATTGATCGGGAAGCAAAGCTTCAGTATATATGCTACGCCAGAAATTTGAGGAAACCGTACGTACATTAATACTTAAAGTGAAAAAAGACTCAAAATTGTTTTAAACGGAAATTGGAAGTTTGTCTTGCTAAAGTCATTTAAAACTCTGGAAGTACACGAAATTCCACAGTAATGTTAAAAATAATTACAGGTAAACATTTGATGCATCCAAATTTTATTGGGAACATGAAAACAACAGTGATTTTTGTAATTCATGGTGTACACCGATTTTCCCGGGTTTGCGTATTTTCGGCAGTCTTCTCACGTGTGCGAGTTCAGCAACACCCAGCGGCGTTAGTAAAAAATGATACCAACGGAAAGGGAGAGTCGACGACCGTGTGAATTTATGGACAATAAGAAGGCAAAATAAAACATGTGATCTATCGACGTTGATCGAGCGGCGACGTGTCGAGCATAACACGCTTCGACGAATGAAAACTGAACGTACATATTTGAATTAGGCGACGGCGAATTGAAGTGACAAGCGGACAAAGGAAGTGAAGCAGGTTCTCTTGCCCTCTTTTTCATTTTTTATCCCTCGAATCGCAACAGCGGAGCCAGAGGGAAGGAACGGTTTTCTACCGATTTCCTCATATATCTCGCAGTACGCTAGTCAGGATCCGTGATTTATCGCATGACTTGTCCTCTGTCATAATTAGTCACGCGTTTGCCACTCTCACGGAGATATTTGGCAACGAAAGCAATGATTCGCGCGATTGGAGATATGAGCCAACTCGTTAATCGAGTTAAATTTTATAGGTCATTGCCTTCTATATTATATGTACAGGTACCTCAAACGATTTTGGGCCAGTTTCCCTTGCACGTGGCGCCATGACTGATCCAAAGTCGTTTGAGACGTCTGTACATGTGCATACGTAAATAAATCTGTATAACTGCGCGCAGTTTCTTGCTTTGCTTCGAAAGAAAAATTGTAATAAATACTAGGAAATCATTATGCAAATCTTTTCTAATTAAAACAGTATTTACTACGTTGCCGCACATAATCAATATACATATACATTCTCTAGGAAGAAGTTATATAACATGTGTATGCTGCTTCCTTTACGCAAGATTGCACTCTTATATTATCATTCCGGATACATAGTTTATATGTATATATATATATATATAAATGTAACTTCCTGATTGAAATGCCATGACACTATTCATCGTACACTATGTAGTATTAAACGCTGATTTATAGAACCTATGAATTATGAAATGATACGTTCCGTGTATGTGACTATCACGTGTACTATGCATTTATTAAAATATTAGATTATAGTGATAGATATTCAAATGCTGCATCATTTTTTGCTTGCCTGAAATCTTTTTTTTAATACTATTAATAATACTATTGTTATATTAGCAGGCATTGTTCATACCTTCTTTGAGATTAGTTTTATTAATTAAGACAGCTTGAATTTAAGTAAGTTGATCAATCTGAACGATGCTTCAGAACACCAAAGATAATTCACAACTAATTTTTGTTCACTTAGTATCTTACCATTTCTCTTTGAAGATAATCATATAATTTTTTCCAAAGAAACAGTGATATCATTTTCTTATCGCTTCTAGTGCTTTCTACCCATAAAAAAGACGAGACATTTTAGATAATACCCTCTTGTAACTACGTTTTGCTAAAGAGAATTTTTCTGTGATAGTAGATAATAATTTTTAAATATTCATCTACCTGCGTTTAGAACTTGAGATACGTAGCGGAGTAATTCTCTCAATTAATTCAATTCGTTTCTTCATCAATAATGCCATCCTACGAGTTTCCAAACCGTCCCAGCATACTTCCACGAATCATCCGTCATCCCGCGCCGCCTAGTTCGATTTCTTCACGGTCTATAATAATTTCCATGACGTATCTCTAACGACGGTCCAAAATATCACATCGCCGACGTCTGATCTCCCTCATTTAACTATCCCTTATCTTCAAACCTCTTTAATCAACGACCTTTCTGGGTATTTCACCGAAGATCTTCATCGACGCTCCCCGAAACAACGTTCATTATTATTTCCTGAGTCCTAGACGATTTTATGCTTACTTTACTTCGTGCATTGCTTGTATCTTTATGAAATGCAATTTTATGAAAGGGAAAAATTATTGTTTAAGGAGAAATAAAAACATAATATGTTTTTAATAGAAAAGTAGTTTGGTGCAGCAGCAAAGTTCAGCAATAGACAACACGTGGAATAACCCTCCGCTTGTTCTACTAACATTGAT
>SMSR01008720.1:0-17818 GCA_019453355.1 Ceratina japonica
ACCTGATCTATTTTCTCTCATGCGATTCCTTTCCTTCATTTTTCGCGAAGCTTTATTTCGTAACTTAATGATAAATAAATTAAAATTAATTTATTTCACAACCCGCTTGATGGTGATTTAATAAGGAGCATCTTGAATAATTTTAGTATAGAAATAATTCTTCACCCAGTAATTAATCGATATTAAAGACAATGTGGCTTGAATTAAAAAAAAGCAATACTGTTAGTAGATTGTTCGTAAGCAGACGTCGACGATCTCTTTTTTAACGAGTTTCTCGTCGCGATCTCATTTCCGGGAATTTACATAAGAGGAACAAAACGTATCGATTTCCCATAAAAAATAAAAATATTACAACTCATTATACGGATTTTTTGAAAGTGAAGACGATACACTTTTGCGAGATAGAGAGATACATAATGGTAACTCTATCATCTTATTCTTCATTCGTTGACATTCAACCATCGGTCTATGATCCTTCGTTTCCCGTTACACCACTCGAATTTCAATACTAATCCAGGAAACTCTCTGAATCTGGGTTCTCCAATTACCGAGCTGACCCGAAGTGCTGAAACGACTTCCACTCGACGGAGAGTGAATCAGACAGATCCGTGGCTAAATTATCTTTGTTAGTATCGTGACAGTTCTGATTATTATACTCAAATGCAATTTGTTATAAAAATTATCTTACTATCTTTTTTAGTAAAAAGTTTGCTTGTAAATAATTCTATATAAAAAACAATTATTTTTAATTCTACGCACAGAGTTGGCACAAATGGCACAAGCTTTAAATCTCTTCTTATGCATTACAGAGTATACTTGAGACAGTTCTTTGTTAAACGTTAACACTTCTTTGTTAAAAATTACTTGAATACAAGTGTTTTAGCTTATTTTCAAATATTGACATCTGGATCTTCTTGCATCAAGCCAGAGATATAGCGGATCATGGAAATCGAATTACCGGTATTTACAGATTGTTTACTGTTTGCCTGGTGGCTTCAGGCGCTGTACCACTCAGTGCATTAATTTGCTCATCGCTATCAAGTTAGCCTCACCCACATGATGGATATACCTACTCTTGAAGAGGACCCCTTGCTTGAAAGTGTTATGATTCACTTCATTATATTCTTTGATTCTTTCAGCATCATATTCTTAAACTCATTTTATATAATTAAATTATTGATTCATCATAATATTGATATATTATTGTTCATTTTACTTGGAGAATCGCTATAATATTTTATACATACTATTAAGCTCAGAGTAACATCGCAGATTCGCTGTTCGCGGGAAAGCAAAAAGAAATGATCCGACAGGTTTTAGCGTATTTCGACGTTATAGCTGTGCAACATGATCGCCCTGCCTGATATTCTTTTCACAAGGATCCTTTTACGCGGATTGTTCTCTCGAATAGCCCCTAAAATTTACGATACCCTTAACTCGTGAATCTTTCGATCGATTTGTCCACCGCTAAGCATGTCCCCTTCGGTGAAAGCTATCTTTTGCGACGAAGGACGCATTTTATCAAACAACAAGATCCCATCACAAATTGTCAGAATGATCCTAATTTAAAAAAAAAGACTTTGATCTAGGAATTAAAGTCACTGTATTATCCAGGAGATTCTCTCTCATTTCCTACAGTGTTAAAAATTTTTCATTGGATTTGATGAAGAAATGCATGAAGCAATATTCAGGTATTTTTCTATTAAGTTTAATGAAAAATTTTATCAAATATTCACTGCGGAACACTAATTTTCATGTATTAATTGTTATTAATTTCATACATTCAATTTTCTTCAAAATTCATTCAATTTTCTCAAAGTTCATTAAATTGTTTTGAACATTCATTAATTTTATGGTAAATTTGCATTAATATGTGTTTAACGTACGAAAAACTTAAATTTAATGTATTATTTTTCATGTAAAGTACATTAAATTTAATGATATTTTTAACAGTGCAGCTTTAGGGTAAGTGCTTCAAAAGGTATGAAAAACGATTATCCTCGCAATCTACAATTTGCAACTGCAAGATTTATTAGCATAGAAAAAAAGATCTTGTAAAAAATAGTAAAACTGACCCTGATTTTTAAAAATAATGCTTTCATCTATAAATTGCAGTCACTACGTTGTCAAGGAGATGCTATATCCTATTTCCGGGCTTCAAGGTAAGGGGCTCAAAGGGTATCAGGAACGATTATCCCCGCACAACCCGACTATACAACTTACAACTGTGACGTTCATTATACTAGTCTCACGCATTAAAGAGTTCCCTTTTACGACTTACCAGGTCGGCTGGACGTGAGGCGGGTGGAAAGTAGAGGGTGCAAAAGAGCTGTTTGCGCTCCGGCTTCGCCCGTTCCATCGCCCCTCGCACCAACTCGGTGTTTGCCCGATGGCTGCATCGACACTCATGAATCTATCCCCTAACCATTCGCTGGCAGCTTCCGTTCTCGAGTTTTTTCCCTCCGCTCTTCGATTGCCTGTTGAACATCTTCCGTTTCGATTAGTCACCCAATATCAACAGGTATTTCGCGAGAAGCCACTGTTTCCGTTTGCGACTTTCTCTGCAGGAACCTTTACATAAAAGTAACAAGAATTGAAAATTGAAATTTTAATAGCCATCACAAACGTTACATTAATATTAGACAATTTAATGAATACTATAAATATATTTTAAATTAAAATCCTGTAGAAAATTTTCCCAAAATTTCATCGCTTAGCACAGTTTGTCGGATTTCTTAAACTTTTGACAGAGATGTTACGGCTCATGGAACCTGGAATTCGCCGAATGCTTTTCTATTGACTTAAGTAGAAGGATAATGATTTAAATTGAATTTATGCATGGTTAAAATCTTTTTGTCAGCACTTAACGCCTTGTTTTACGGGCGGGGGAGGTTTTACGGTCAGTCGGGACGTCGCTATTTGAGTTGCATTCCGTCGTCGGATCAGCAAACATAAAAAGAGGTTCGTCATCGGTTTTTGGTCCCAGCCAGCTGAAGTTCTTCTGTTGCTCGAAGGACGTTAAACGCGCGAAAGGTAAATGGACCGGCGGCGCTCGCTCGCGCTGACTCGAAGAAACTGCGAAAAATCAACAGCAAGAGAACACCCGATTCTCCGCCGCAAAAATAACACGCTCGCACGTAACGGCGAGCTTAAAGATAAAAGGAAGAGAAGAATTCATCGCGTCGCGTGGAAACTATCGTAATTTTACGTTACATATTCCCCGATGCGTCGTATCTCATCCACTTTAAAAATGATCGCGTTATTAAAAATATTACGCATTTTGATAAAACGATTTTATTATTAAAACTAATTTTTGCTTCAAAGAAAATCTAACAAGGCGTGTCAATGAACCTTTCCAATTGACGCTCGGATTGTTAAACGATTGAACTCTGATAAATTGAGTGAAAGCACTTTCTTCGGTGGCCAGAACTTTCTTCGGTTCGATAAAAAAGCGACCATCGATTTATAGAGTGGAAAGAATCAGAGCGACGAAACGTAGAAATAAATCTGTGCGTCGCACAGAGATGATGTTCAGTACCTCATCTCGGCTCAGACGACGCAGTCTTTAAGACGTAGACATAATTTTATTTAACATGCTATCAAACCGGTGTGTGATAAGTCTAGTAAAATTCTTTGTGATTTCCTTGATTCTTTTGAAACTTGTTGATTCCTCGTTTGGTGATGAAGAAGGTAAGATTCCTGTGAACTTCCGGTACAGAGAAGACCATGAAGCAGCTGCAAGTGAACACGGAGGTGAATGCAATTTACTTATTTAATTCTGCACTTAAGATTATACAGATTAATTAGTAATTATTGTTATATTAATAAACTATGTTATTGAATTATAATAATTAACTATGTTATTGAATTGAATTTTTGGTACTTGAGATGCTTTAAAGATTCTATGAGAAATTGAAAGCTTATTTGAATTTCATTTAAACAGATATTAACAAACACGAGGAAAAGGGTGGAGGTACCAAGTATGAGGAAGATCATCGTAGTCTCGATGATGACAAGGGCGAAAAGGTATCATTTTATAAAACTGAAGAATAATCACTTAATCTCTAATCTAGAGTATAATATTAAATAATAAAACAAAATCAGCAATGTAGAAAATATCTAACTAGCAATTTCTTTCGTATTTAAAAAATCATAATATACATTTTGACATTTCGTGTATCTACAAACATTGACTTCATGCTATGCACTTTGCTGTTGAAATTCAATGCCCTTTCATCAACTACATGCACTTTTTACGTTTTTTGCAAACTCAATTTTACTGCAAAAGCATAAAAATCAACAGTCTACTAATAACAGTTTGTGGCTCATAAATGTCAAACGATTGTCGATTCTGAACTTCGTAGAAAGAGGTTTTAATTAAAAATTAATATCACCGTTAATTTGGAGTCGCGATGCAATATCACAAATCTCCCTGGCAGCATAAGGATGTTCTCTTTCTCCTGGCAGTCGCCCTCATCATTGTCGTCCTACCTACGACGTCCAAGACTCTCTCCCTCTCGCTTCCTTTTCATTGGCCGTAATATTAGTGTCCGAGCCGGTGTTCCCGGGGGATTATTTATTACACGGTCGTTGTTGCGCGAAACGACATCCTTGCAGCGGCCGAACGAGACGCTCCTTTCTTCAACGGGAAAATATTCTTCGTAAACGACGCGACGATATTTTCGCCCTCCCACCCCTTTGTGCGTTCCCGATATTGCTTCTCTCACTTTTATGCCGTGAAGGCCGCTGTCCGAGCGGCAATTAATTCGTCCCACCCCTACTTCGTCATAACATTTTTTCTTAAATTGATAGACAAGATAAACGGTCTTCAATTTTTTCCCGCACATTGTTTCCTCCTCATGTCTCCGATAAACGCTTTTTTACGACGAACGTTAGCTGAATCCACTGATTCGCCGTAACCGGAAATTATAATTCCGCGAAAACAGGGTTACAAGGTATTCGACGAGTTCGACAAGGGCGAGAAGGGGCATCACGATAAGGAGAGTCATAAGAAGAGCTACGCGGAGAAGGAAGGCGAGGAGGAGAAGAAGCACGAGGAGGCGGACCATTACGACGAGAGCCACCGCGGCGAGGACGGCGAAAAGGCAGCGAAATTCGACGAGGAAGGGAAACATCAAAAGGGCTACAGCACCAAAGGCGAGCACAGCGTCTTCAAAAAGGTGCGCTTAAAAATATTACGACGTTTAACGCGGCCGACGCAACGCCGGCCGCAGTAATTAAATTATTATTTAATTAGTGTGGACGCGATCCAATCTATTCCCCGCGCTTATTAAGCTTGATATGAAATAAGAGTCTCTCGATTCATTTTAAACTTTCCCGGAGTTCGAGATTGAATTTTTCAAACATCAAACACAGCCAAGCCCGCGTGATTTAATTAAAAAGTTAAACGCAGGTAAATGTTCCTCCAGGACGAGTACGAGAAGAAGCATGATTTCTACGACGAGTACCACGAGGACGGCGAGCACGAGAAACACGGCGGGTATCACCACGAGCACGAGGGCAAGAAGGGTGGACACGAGAAGAAGGGACACACCGACTCTGCTCGCCGCGAGGTTTGCATTCATTTCATTTTACTCAATCTTAAAGGGGTAAAAGCAGGCTGTCAATGTTGCCCAAAAAATTGGCCAAAAATATGGGTTTAAATTGCTTAACTGTTTTCTGTGGGAGACAAGGAAATATGGGATAGATAGGGATAGGAAATACTTAAGACGATCTTATATGTATATACAGTGACGTCCATAAATATTCGTACACATTTCGAAACGGTATAAAATTTTTAGTATTGGATCAAACAACTTTATCTTCTGTGAAATTTTAGAGAGCTTAATTTACTACAGAATGTCTAACAAAAATTAAAAAAACCTGGTATTCATTGAAATCGCGAGGAAAATAGTAAAGGACATGGTTTTTAACTTTTTTATTAGGGTCTGTAATAAAAATTGGAAGTGTCTCGTTTGCAGATCTAAGTAAGTTATATGCATGTACAAAGTTTCATCAAAATCGATCAATTGCTATGCGCTATAAGCGATTAGAAATTTAAAAAATCGCTGTTCTCCACGACTTTCAATCTACGACTGGGATAAATTGAAGAATTTTTACATGTTTCGATGTCTAACTCTTTTATGGTTTCATGGATTTTTATGAAACTTCACACATTCATATAACACATTTAGATCTACAAACAGGTTGTTTGAAATTTTTGCTAGATCCTCTAACAAAAAAGTTAAACATCATGATCTTCTCTTTTTTCTTCGCGATTTCAATGAATACCAAGTTTTTTAATTTTTTGTTAGACATTCTATAGTAAATTAAGCTCTCTAAAATTCCACAGAAGATAAAGTTCTTTGATCCAATACTAAAAATTTTCGAAATGTGTACCAATGTTTATGGACGTCACTGTAAGTCCGGACTGTGAATACCGCCATTAATTTTTACTCTTTTCATAAACTGTGTTAATTGTATCAGCATCATCACGGTAAGAAGAAGAAGGAGGAGGAGGGTCATCATCATCGCAAGCAGAAGGGTCGCAAGCTGGACGAGGGTCACGACAGTCACCATCGACACGACAAGAAATACGGAAATAAAGGCGGACACGAGTCAGGAAAAAAATGGATTGCCAGCAATCATTAAAATATTTCGAATTATGTTTAAAAAATATCATTCAGCTAGTCAACCAGTTAAAATATTAAAACAATAAAGAGTTTATAATATAATTTAGTAAAAGGTCGAGCATTTCCTCGTAGAAGAATTCTGCGAGAACAGTGACGCCTTTCGTTGAATTCTTAGGTGAATATATATGTATGTATATATGTAGAGAAACGCAAGAGGGAAGTATTCGAACGTAACAGAAAGCACGCACGTAAATAGCGGTGCAGGTGTGTGAAATTGTGTCTGTTCGTTGACTATTCGAGGTGTGACAGCCCTTAATAAGTGCAGCCCCGGTGGAAAGCTCCAGGAAATGGAGTCTCCGTTATTCAGACGACGTCTATATTCCAGAATGCATACATCCCACTGTTTATTAATTTGCAAATATATTTCACGACCTTCCCATATTAGTATAGTTTAATCATACTCGATCTTTTGTTCGTTAAACGAGTTTCGTTGGGTTTATAAATAATTAAGCTAAATGGGAAGCTATAATACTATGGAAAGCTTCCTTTATTAAAATCTGACGAATTGTACTACATAGAAAATTCAATTACTGTCTTTGTGAAATTGAGTTAACGTTCTGTTTCCGGAATTAAATTTCTAAGTATCGCAGGAGAATGTGGAATATTTCGTAAGATAACGAAATGTTGTTGATTTTCTAAGATGCAATTCTACTTCTACGGGCATTTAAAAATGTCTGTTGCAAGGGAATTGCATTTTGTAGATATTTTGTGCAACGATCCGATCGGGAGTTCAAATTCGTAATCTAAATTCATCGAATGCCGTTCCCATTTCGAATTTAAATCGAGCATTAAATCTGAATTATTCAAATTTCACTCTTTCACACGTGATGTAATGGAATTGCAAAAACGGCACACACCGAATTCATTATTGCACGCCGCTACTTGCCGATTATTGCCAAACGGAAGTCTATCATTTGCATTTGATATGAACTGTCAAAAATGGGAAAAAGTGTGGCGACGATGTTAAGACATTGTTGCGACAGCGTGGACGGCGCACGTCCTTTCGAGAGATCGAATAGAAGGAAATAACGGAACCGTTTCGATCACGGTAGCCGATCAACCGAGAAGCCCGTTCCGAGCGATCTTTCGCTCGGCCCGCGACGGCTATCCCGGGCGTGAAAAGTGAAAATCTTGGCGTGAAATTGGCCACGGTCCGCTAACGCGTTCCATTGTCGCGATTCCCGATGCCGTACGAATACGCCTAGCGTTATCGACTCCGTTGAAATTGCGAAGCCAGCCGCACCTCTTATCACGGTTATGGAACGCCTCCCCATTCTTCTTCTCCGAAGGTTAATTAGCTCCGAAAGAGACTCTCTTAAGGTTCTAGGAAGTCTTACATAAAAACAATAACGAACCATTGGAATTTTAACAATTACTAGATATTACATTTATAAAACACTGTACGAAATTTTAGAAATTTTGCGAGTCTATTAAAAAAATCATTACATCTTGAATTCTCAGAATGACAGAATTTTGATTCCAGTTGTAAAAAAATATGAATGCAACAATGACAGAATCTCGTAATGTTGTATAATTTTTAATACATGATTTAAGAATGATTTAAAGTCGAAAGAATGTCAATTTCGAGGATATTAATTAAGATATACAATAAAAAGTACACAAAAGTAAGAATTATAGGATGATGCAAGTCACGTAGAGTCCAATCAAGAAATGCCAAAACTATGTATTAGAATATTAGTAATTATGCATTAAAAACTCCTTATAACTCAGTAAAAGTCGAATAATTTTATAGTAAGTCCTTAGTCCTCAGTAATTATCATTTTTTTCTAAAAGATTGCTTCAAATATCAGACATAGTTTTTTATTATCTGTCTTAAACTGTTGGCAGAGGTCTTATGGCTCGTACAAACCTGAAGAACATACACGATTATGATTTTAAAGCAATTTGTATGATCTTGAGAATACAGTAAGGAGAATAGGACAATATATGATCAGACATGGTGTGCTGTGTCATTTATTTTTGCTACTCTAATTTTCTACGAAATTATCTGTCATGTTGATAATAAGATTTTTTAAATAAATAAAATGAACATCTCAAATTATCCTTTGAATTCAGCTATTTATTTTAGGGTAAATACAATATCGTTATGCTTAGCTTAGGAATATGCGCAATCGAAGATCGATTACTAGATATAAGATANACTGAAGATTGTGCCTGCAACCGTTTAACGGACACTTTTCGCCTCGTAAATGGCTACCTCGTAGGAGGATAGAACGTCAGAAACTGTGACGCAAGCGTCCCCTGTCTTCTCTTCTGCTTTACGCTGTCCGGCGAATTAATCGCCCCTGCTAATACCTGTGATCCCTTCTCCTCTGCGCCGCCCACGCTATTTTTCATTCGACACCACGCAGCAGAACATTTTTTGCGAGTCCTGACCCCGTCACGTCCTGAAATGAGACTTTAAAGTGCGTTCGCGTGGATGGAACGAGTTTTCAACAGACCGCGGATATAAAGATTTTTGGAGAGTTTGGTAAACAGTGTTCCCCCTCGAAAGATGAAATAAGAATATGACGGGAGCATTTTGTAGGCAGACTTTTATGATCGTCGTGGGACGTAGAAATTAGTTTATCATAAGCTGGAAATAAATTGCAATTTTATTTTAATAAATGTTACGTCAGGCTGGCAAGAAAGTAATTTTGATTTTCATGACTATGTTTTTATAAAAACCGAAATTACTTTCTCGCCAACCCAATGTATTAACATCAAATTATTATTATTATTATTGCACAAATTTTATATCATTTGAGTTGAATTCCTTAATAAACCAATACGTTTATAATCTCGCCAACCCAATGTATTAACATCAAATTATTATTGTTATTATTGCACAAATTTTATATCATTTGAGTTGAATTCTTTAATAAACCAATACGTTTATAAAAATTTTTGAATCATGCAAAATTCTACAAGGGTATATTTTCTCACTCAATTTTCATGAGTTTTGATATTTAATATCTCTGGTTCTACTGGATAGAATTCAATGAAAAAATTCAGAGATGTACTTCTATACAGGAGTATTACAAGCGTGAATTTTTCTAACTCGACTTTATGTTTAATAGCATGTTATCATTTAAAAACATCATTAAAATATGTCCTAAGTAAAATATCAACGAAAGTATCAAGATTCCTGCTACGCTTTCTATTCTACTTTAATCACTGCGTGCTTTAAAAATATTTAGTCGAGCGCTAAAGAAGCGCAAAACATCGCTGCGTTTTCTGATGCAGTATTTGGTGCGTCGCAAATTTGTTGCAAGTCTACCTGGTCAGTTTCATACACATCGTTCCTCTTTTTGCGTCGTACTTCGTTCCCGTGTGAAACAAAACCAGAACTCTTAGACTTTCTTCTTTATTAGGCTTCCTGTCAAACGTGAGAATTGGATTATGAACAGAACAGAGACGCAAAGGTGTTATTTTTATAATAGTTCAAGCGGAACTAATCCAGCGTGTTATTTGA
Organism: Ceratina japonica; assembly: GCA_019453355.1. Classification (NCBI taxonomy): domain Eukaryota; kingdom Metazoa; phylum Arthropoda; class Insecta; order Hymenoptera; family Apidae; genus Ceratina; species Ceratina japonica. Next base: position 10,168 of record SMSR01008720.1, read on the forward strand.
ATTGATAAATAATTTGTTCTCGTTAATTGCACGCGCTTATTCGACGCGCGCTAATTCGATTGAGATGAAAATTGTTTGTTCATATTGTAATCGCGTCGGATGGCCGTTGTCAACGATCGCGCATAATTAATCTGGTATCGAGTACACGTGCAGCGCGTCGAACGCGCGCGTTAAACTAATTCCGCGGACTGTATTTTAAATAAAACCGTGAACGGCCGAAAGAAATTTATTCGTCGGCTCGCGTAATAGCGAGCGGGCAATCGATTCGTCGCACGTTCCGCGGCGAACGCAATTGGTTAATTAAACATCGGCAAGTTTCTAATCCGCGTTCGACAGAATTTCACTTTAACTTCGAGGACGAATGATCGAGTAATTTAATAAGTATTACCGCCTTTTTTTGCCCGGCCAATCGAAATTTTAATAACCCCCGGTAATTCCGAGAGATAATCTTCTTAAAAACTGAAAAATTATTAAACCGTTTTTTCTTTTCTTTTTCGAAGAACTGTGCAGTATTCTTGCGCAAAACTGGTCTCGCGATTTCCCGATTACACAACCCCGAAGGAAACTTCCTACTTTCGGCGCGCGTAATAACGAAATACACGCGATTTTTCCATCGATCGTCGCGAGGGGGAAAACTTATGAAAACGTAGACAGTTAATAAACTGTGGTAAATTATTAGAAAGAGGGAGTCTGACATTTGGTCGCTGCTCGTAGGCGATGAAAAGTTTCCGCTGGTCTCATTCCAGGAAAAGCATCAGACAAAAAATCACAATGCACGTCTTCGGCCATCCTTTGATTAATTTTTTAATTAAATATTATATTAAATGTTGCAGGAATTTTAATAATTCAATTACATTCAATATAAGCTGTACATATTCTAACATGAAAGGGAAAAAAGCCTCAAATACAATTAATTAATTATTACAATTACTTTGTGGTTAAACTGTCGCTTGAATGAAACTGAAAAAAAGAGCGAATACAAATTTTACGCAAGAGTGTCTCGTAGATGGTAGATCCTCGACGCCGGTTTCCAGCCGAGCGAGGATCTTGTGCAACGTTATCGATAGAGAAAGGAGGAAACCGATGGAGGGATCCATCGATCCCGATCGATCGACTGATCTGAACGCGAATCGGCGCCGTCGGTTCCGACGGGGTAAGCGCGGCTCCTAATCGCTGTGAAATTGTCATATCATTCGCGAACGGACGAGAAATCGGCCGATATAATTGCCTGGACTAGCCGGGATCGCGCTCAGTCTTTGTCCTGTTCCCTGTGAGTCATGCGAGCCCCGAGACCATCGGCAGCTGGCCTGCTGCTGCTTTTATTTTCCTTGGTTGGTCATTTTTACGTAGCCAAATGCCTTGTGATTAAAAGGGGTGATGAAGTTTTAGTGTAAATTGAAGCATTTTAATGTTTCCGTTATTAGTGTGTTTAAATGATTTCGGAAGTTTTGTGCTCGTGCGTGGTTCTCATAATTTACTAATAGTAATCACTTTTATTCAAATAAATAAGAATCATTCTAATAATTTTTATTCAAATAAATAAGAATAATTCTAATAATTTTTATTCAAACAAATAGAAATCATTGTAATAATTTTTATTCAAATACATAGAAATCATTCTAATAATTTTTATTCAAATACATAGAAATTCTAATAATTTTTATTCAAATACATAGAAATCATTCTAATAATTTTTATTCAGTTTTTCCAATAATGAATTAATCTGGATCGAATCTTATATAAATTCCTATAATTGCAGTATAGATTCTTTATTAAATTTAAGACGGACATTGTGAAAACTATTATTTTGTAATAACAAAAACTTGTGTACAAAGAACCGCTGTCAGTTCATCCGTGACTGACAGTAATTGATTTCCTGGTTACAAATCTCGATTTCTTTTTTCTACAGGGAACAAGAACGAACGCGAGGGACACCAGGCCGAGAGAAGCAACAGCTTCAAACCTGAGAAGCACAGAATTACTGAACAATCATAATCCTAGCAATATTAATGATGAGATTCTATCAGTTGCGGGGAGCGAATATGTTGCAGTGAATAGTAATAATTCTGCGAGGGTGTTGGATCAACAAGTTGGACAGTCGATGGTAGTGCTGTTGAATTCTGGTGACATCAAAGATTTGGAGGACTTGGAACACGCTTTGTCCATTGTCGAATACGAGCCTCAGAAGATTAACAAGAAAGAGAAAAGGAAAATCTCGGATGGTCTTGATAATGCTTCTGGTAAATTAAAGTGAAATCATCAGTGATTAATTTTCGTGAAAAATTAAAAATGTGAACATTTTATTTCAATTTTTAAATATTAATAACAGGCGTAATGCATTAATGTATATGCATGTGAGGCATTTTATTTTTGATTGGTATAACCTTGGGTGTTTTTCATATTTTCTATAAATAAAATTTTCCTGTAAATACCAGTTATTCGATGTACGCAGTGACGCCCATGAATATTCATACAGATTCCAGAATTGAATAACGTTTTTAATATTGGGGTTAACGAATTAATTTTTATTCAGGCGTTGGAGAATTTTGTTTACCATATGATTTATAAATAAAAAAGTAGTCAGTTTTAAGAAGTAAAAAAGTTTTTATTCGATTCTTCAATAAAAATTTTAGACATGTTTCTTGCAATCTAAGAATGTTATATAAGTTTCATCAGAATCGATCAGGATAACAAAAAATCGTATTGGATTTATATTTTTCAGACACCTTGGCACCTAGTAAGGAGAACGTGGCTCCAATAATTGTGAACGTTTATAATAAACCGAAGGAACCAGTGGAAACTGCACAACATTATCCAAGACCCATTCAAGAAAACCCAAAATTACTGAGGAACGTCGCACAGCCACCCGCAGTCAATACAATCAAACCGAGAACTGCTACCACCCGCTCGTCGCAGGATTCACATATCACCCCCTCAATTAAACGCGAGAACGTACCGGCAAGAATTTCCCTGTCACATAAACCGTACTCTTCCCTACCCGCTGGATCCAGAAGACAGAAATATGATACAGTTGTAACCACTTCTGGCCCATCCACCGATGCCACTTATTCTACTGTATCGAGTAAAAGAAGAAGAAATCGTAACCGAGTGACGCAGAAGCGAGCGAATAGACAAGAACCATCCGATTCCACAGGAAGTGAAAATTACCCTGTCGAGCTCTTAGAGCCTATAAAAAATGAAAAAAACAAAACGAGAAGCACGTTGATTAAATACAACGCTCCACCTAGACCATTTTCAAAAAGGAATCCAGAGCATATAGAAATACCAAAGGTACTTTCTAAAACGAAGCAGGAAGAGAATCTGAGAAAATCTGTTGACGAAATTGCACCAACTAGTGAAACTAAAACTAGAAATCCTCCCCCAGTGGCGAATTACAATGAAGATTCTGATGACTATTTGAAGATTGATCCTGCCAGGACACCTGTGATCAGGACACCCGCAGTCAGGACACCCGTGGTCAGAAAACAGCAGGATAAAATACAGCCTGAGCAGAGGAGAGATGATCCTGAAATAGAAGATGACACATTATATAATGATAAAAAGGAGTCAAAGAGAGTCGAAAATGAAAGCTCGGAGGAAAATGACTCGTCAGTAAATGAACGTTCGGATATTAAGTCAGTAACTGAGAATAATAGATACACCAGTCGGTCAGACACGGATTCATCAAGGATTCCAGAGAATTTGGATGTAACCATTCCAGTGACTAGCACTGAGAGTCCAGCGACAACCACCGTGACAGACCACACGCCTTTCCATTTTGATTTGCCTAATTACGTGTACTATCCGTCATGGTTGTCTACTTCCGCGCCTGTAAAACGAACTGAGGCCACTACCATGGATCCCTGGTTCAGGAAGTCGAGATTCAGTCGTCGGAACAACAGGTACGGGGATGATAGCAGAGAGAATGATGACGGCGTGGCGCAAGCGACGAACGTGGGAAACGGAGAGTCGCACGGCGAGAATCAGGACGAGGAAGAGGGACACCAGAGTCATGAGTATATTCAGGACGATCAACACGTGTCTGAGGGTGGCAAGGCTTATTCAAATAGTAATAAGCATGGTCAGGACGATAAGAAGGTGCATGACTCTTCGGGCGAGGGGTCGCACGATAATGAGAGTCAACAGACTGCGGCGGGTGGCGACGCGAAAGCAAAGGGTGGCCCGGTAGAGTTCGAGGAGGGCGGAAGCTCAGAACGGAAGGAAGAACATCGCGAGACCGACGGTGAGAAGGGGGAGAAGGTAAATTGTTAACAATTACAAAATTGAGATTATGGTAGGTCAGGGGTTCGTGCCCGATAACGTTAAATATAAATGATAAGGGCAATATAATAATATTTTTTTTCAAACTAAGCAAGAACTTTTGCAGTGAGCTAATATTTATAAAAGGAGGTTTTGAACAGCTTCTAATTCTAATGAAAAACAGGCTTTAAAAATTATGTCGATAGCTGTTAATTTTGGAGGGTGGTTCTTTAAATTGAATTATCTCTAAGCAAAAATACGTATCTAATATTTTTAGGTATTTTTGAAGCCCTTCCTGTTAAAAATCTTTCCTTGTTAATTAAAAACATCAGGCTTTAAAAATTATGTCGATAGCTGTTAATTTTGAAGGGTGGTTTTTTTAAAAATTGAATTATCTAAGCAAAAATACGTATTTAATATTTTTAGCTATTTTCGAAGCCCTTCCTGTTTAAAATCTTTCCCTGTTAATTAAAAATATCAGGCTTTAAAAATTATGTCGATAGCTGTTAATTTCGGAGGGTGGTTTTTTTTTTAAATTGAATTATCTAAGCAAAAATACGTATTTAATATTTTTAGCTATTTTCGAAGCCCTTCCTGTTTAAAATCATTCCTCGTTAATTAAAAATATCAGACTTTAAAAATTATATCGATAGCTGTCAATTTTTTACGGTAGTTTTTTTTAAATTAAATTATCTAAGCAAAAATACGTATCTAATATTTTTAGCTTCTTTTGAATCCCTTCCTGTTTAAAATCATTCCTTGTTAATTAAAAATATCAGACTTTAAAAATTATGTCGATAGCTGTTAATTTCGGAGGGTGGTTTTTTTTTAAATTGAATTATCTAAGCAAAAATATGTATCTAATATTTTTAGCTATTTTCGAATCCCTTCCTGTTTAAAATCTTCTCTTGTTAATTAAAAATATCAGGCTTTAAAAATTATGTCGATAGCTGTTAATTTCGGAGAGTGGTTTTTTTTAAATTGAATTATTTAAGCAAAAATACGTATCTAATATTTTTAGCTATTTTTGAAGCCCTTCCTGTTTAAAATCATTCCTTGTTAATTAAAAATAGACTTTAAAAATTATATCGATAGCTGTCAATTTTTTACGGTAGTTTTTTTTCAATTGAATTATCTAAGCAAAATTACGTATCTAATATTTTTAGCTACTTTCGAAGCCCTTGCTGTTTAAAATCTTTCCTTGTTAATTAAAAATATCGATTTATGCGATGAATTCTGAACTCTATAATAATTACAACATAATATTATGTTAATATATTAATATTCTCTTAATTAATATTATAATAAGGACCGTGAAAATGAGGACTCATTACAAATCGCCATAATCAAGACAGAAATAATTAAAATTGGTGGAGGAAGATATTTTGGCTGTTGGCTGTAACGCAGAAGATTAGAGTCCCTCTCGCGTGTATTTCTGTTTCCTATAGGGGTACAAAAGCTGGCACGAGCACGAGAAAGCCAATAAAGGACACCACGACAAAGAGCGTCACAGCAATTATTTCGACGAGGAGGACGGGAAGAAGAAGGAGGAGGAGGAAGAGGGTGGATACCACGAGGAGCATGAAAAGGGCGAGAAGGGCGGGAAAGAGAGCGAGTTCGATGAGAAGGGCAAGCATCAGAAGGGCTACAGCACGAAGGGGGAGCACTCCGTGCACAAAAAGGTTTCATTCCACCCAACGTGACTGAAAGGATCTAACATTTTCCCACGAATTAATTTTTTTTTTCTCACGATTTCAGGACGAGTTCGAAAAACGGACGGAGTTCTTCGACGAGTTCCACGAAGACGGAGAAACGGAGAACGACGGCGAATCCCATCACGAACACGAATCATCCAAAGGCGGTCATCATAAAGTCGGGCATCATAAAGAAGGCGAGGACGAGGAGAAGTATGGCAAGGAACAGAAGCACGTGAAAGGTGGCCACCACCACGAGGACAAAGGTCACGACGTTAAGGAAGGTCACGAGGATCATCACGAAGACAAGCATATGCACGGGAAGAAGCATGACCAGCGGCATGGGAAAAAATGGGGTTACAAAGAGGGCGACCATGGTAATGCTGGTAAAAAGGAGTGAAGAAACCTGTCATTTATATGACACATTCAGCTGCTCATAATTAGCACTTACGAACATTATAATTGACTGACAAGAAATACTCCTAATCGATAATTCATAATTAGACTGCGGATTTCTATGCAAAGTAAAAGATTCATCAGCTTAAAAAGTACCACGTATCATTTTTTTCTTAACGTGGCATTGATACAGTTTTTCAATGAATGCATAAAATCAGCAGCCTATTGATAATAATTATTAATTAGGAGCGGAGAAACATTCTACCAGAAAGTCTTATTATTATTTTGTAAATACCAGCAGTTCTAGTTTTACGTTCGTTCTGTACTTCGCGTTTCTGTAACGTCGTTGTATTTGTTAAGAAATAAACAGTTCGACCGGCGACATACTTTTCTACAGAAAAAGCCCGGGGGTTCAATTTTGTTCACTTAGGCGGCCGTGAAATTCATTTGTCCGAGCCAGTTCCGACTGGTTCACCTGTCCCAGCCATTTCCTCTATGAGAAGAAACGCTGGCCGTCTGTAAAAAATGAGCATCTGCGTGAAACTACGTCCTGGAAGGAAGAAAGGAAAGCTTGCGGACAGGCGTGTGGCGTTCCTTGAAATTGCTCGGAAAGGAGACGTCCTGAGAGGAAGAGCACGACGTATCTACGTTTTACCAGGTGTCCTTAATTATCTCCAAATAGCGGAAATGTACTCTTCAGGGTTAACTAAACAATTTCCAGTGGGTATCCAGGAAGTCGAATTTTCCAGGTGGAATTAGTTCGATACGATCTCTGTTTCTGTTCTGCAAAATTTATTTCCCAGATTTCCTTTCCCACTTGTTAGATGTTTATATAGGGTGTCCTATGAAACATTGGATAGTCCTTTATTTCTTGCATGGATTATAGTTTAAGGGGATGTATCTTTCGATAGAAATTACTTCTCTTTTATATTATTACTTAATGAGGTCTTTTTTACACCATTATTTGGTAGTTAAGTTCTATTTTTCTTGAATTATACATATAGCAGATCTTTTCGAGACAGTTTCATTTAGTCTCATATATGAAATTGATTTCATAGCATTATATGATGAAGCTTTTCAAGGTAGTTTTATGTAGCCATCATGTAAAATCGATTTTAATTAGGATATATATTTAATTAAGAAGGGTAATACGTAAACGGTATAAACCGAGTAAATATTTAATTAAGAAATTTATTAATCTACTATATTTTTCTTGCATTAGAAAATAGAGCTTCTCGAGACAATTTCATTTATCCCCCTCATGAATAAAATTAATTTTAATTAAGTTTTGAAATATTTAA
>SMSR01008721.1:0-13256 GCA_019453355.1 Ceratina japonica
TCGTAGTATTGAAACGTTCTCACAAATTATGTAATCTCGTTTGCCTGGGAAGCGAAGAGCGAGCGCAATTTGTCTGCTGCGGCGGCGTTAACTCGGAATCGAATGAGTTAGGTGTACTTAGATGTGTACCCGCGCCGCGATGTATTTATTATACCCGGGACCGATTCCGTGGGATCATTAGAGGCCTTGCCTGTTACCATTACCACCCGCCCCATTACGGATACGGATCATTTAAATAATAAATGACTTCATACAATTGATTCATATGCCCGCGCGCCCACGCGCGTTCGTTAAAATTTAATGCCGCGGCCAATTTGTTTAACCTCGGCCGCGGCTCAAGTCTCATCGAGAGGGATTACACGGCGTGGGTACTCGGGCCCCTCCGGGCCCCTCTGGGCCCCGATCATTAATAATCCAACAACTTCGGAATGAAATTGCAGGTTTTTTTTTAAAAAAAAAAAAGGAAAAAAGATTTTGCGGTAAACAATATTATTATTTTCCGAAGTTGTTGGATTATTAATGACTGGGCCCCTTCGGGCCCCTCCAGGTCCCGGTCATTAATATTCCAACAACTTCGGAATCAAATTGCCGTTTCTTTTTTTTCAACGTCGGATAAAATATTTTGCAGTAAACAGTATTGTTTATTAACTTGAGGTAACGGTGGAGAATGAGAATGGGACGTTGACGGGAGCGAGATATGTTACTTCCGTCAGATGAAGATGCGACCCACTTAGGGAACCGGCTAGCCGACGGTTAAAGTACCGTAAACCCAGACAAAACTGATAGAACTAGGTATCAAAGATGATCTCGCGACTCCATGGGTCTCGGCAGGCTCGCAGGTACAGTTACTTGACCCACGAGCCGAGTTCACCGTCTACGAAGCGTTATCAGCCACTGATATCGTTAACAACCTGCCGTACAATCTCGGCTATACATCAAACAATACTTCATACGTAGAAGAACCATAAAACCACACATAAGGTGCACAAAATTACACAAAATCTGCGTAAAACCACACAGAAAGACAAAACTACACAGGATCTGCACAAAATCATACAGGAGCTGCAGAAAACCACACAAGATCTGCAGAAAACCACACATGATCTGCACAAAACCACACAGAAGGACAGAACAACACATGAATTGTACAAAACCACACATGATCTGCACAAAACCACACAAAAGGACAGAACAACACATGAATTGCACAAAACCACACAGGATCTGCACAAAATCACACAAAAAGACAGAACAACACATGAATTGCACAAAACCACACATGATCTGCACAAAACCACACAGGATCTGCACAAAACCACACAAGATCAGCACAAAACCACACAAAAAGACAGAACAACACATGAATTGCACAAAACCACACATGATCTGCACAAAACCACACAAAAGGACAGAACAACACATGAATTGTACAAAACCACACATGATCTGCACAAAACCACAGAAAAAGACAGAACAACACATGAATTGCACAAAACCACACATGACCTGCACAAAACCACACAGGATCTGCACAAAACCACACAAGATCAGCACAAAACCACACAAAAAGACAGAACAACACATGAATTGCACAAAACCACACATGATCTGCACAAAACCACACAGGATCTGCACAAAACAACATAAGATCTGCACAAAACCACACAAAAGGATAGAACCACACAAGAACTGCACAAAACCACACAAGACCTGCACAAAACCACACAGAATCTGCACAAAACCATACAAGACCTGCGCAAAACCACACAAAAGTACAAAACCACACAAGACCTGCCTAAAACCACACATGATCATCACAAAACCACCCAGTAGGTTTCCTCTTTCACCTGACGACTCTCACCTGAAACGCTCTGTACAACGATTAACCGAGCGCGTAAATCTAAATTGCGTTCCATTAAAAATACCATATCCGCGGCGTTATCTCGGCGGCGATTCGTTACGCTACGTATCCGATGCAGACGAGGCTGCGAGAATTGTTTCCAACCCGCGGCGAGAAAAAGGACAGTTGATCCCCGTCCGGCCTTGGGCGTCTTAATGAAACTGGCGCGATTTTTCCGCGAATTACCTGCACGGTCAATCGCCTAATGGAGATCGTTGCTCCAAGTTTTAATAGACCGCAATCGGCTTTCATGCATCCTCCCGAGAAAATAAAGAGTTACGCGAGCGGTTCGCCTGGTTATATTCTCGGACGCGACGTCCGAGTCGGCCCGCGATTGCGTGCAGATACCAGCAGATTTTAATTGAAACGTAATACGCAGCGAGACGCATATTTTATTGGCCGATATCGGCAGCGGTAATTACCGACCGGCCTCCGCGATGTCTTTCGGAATCGTTGATAGCTCCAGGAACGCAAAGAAACGAGCGATCGTTTTTGTAATTGGGTTTATGGGTTCAGTTAGGTCAATCAGATTTACTGGAGCAGTCGAGATAAGGTAATTAGAATTATACGAAATTTTTTGGTCGTTTGATGAGATGAATTAATAGAGGCGTCTTCGTCTTCTTCAATCAATTTATAATAGTTAACTAGAAACGGAACTGTGTGTTCTTGGCCATTTTCTATCTGAGATTTTATCATTTCCCAGTAATTTCCTTAACCGGCCACGTCCTTCGCGTACGATAATTTCCTTTCTTCGATTATCGTCGTTCATTTTTAAGCACTGTGTCACCGATCCGCACCTGGGAATCCGATCCGAGGACATCGGTTATTGAAAATCGCTAAAGCTAGCAGAATGTAATTACGAAAATGGCGTCCGGTTTCTATAATTTTCTGAAGATTAGGTCGGAATAAAAAGCCTGATGTAGAGAGTGAGCTAAACTATCTAAGAAAACTGTCCCCTTCGATATAAAAAAGCGTAGAAACTTAACCTAACCTAGAAAAACGCATTCCAGGCAAAAGCCTGACGCATTTCCATTCGTTTACAATCAGAATGAATACGTAGATTAATTAAATGACGAAGATGAATGCGATATTGCGCGACAATGTCTTTTATAAGAACCTAACCTAACCCACTTCCTATTGGAGGAGATGCTTTTTATATATTTCCAACGGCGGGGAGATTAAATCGGTAAATAAAGACGGAGAGAAGAAAAAGCTGACCCATTTCCATCGAGCGACAAAGAACGGTTCACAATGCAATGGAAAAGAAAAAAAAAAGAATCTCCTGTGTCATCGGCCGTCACCGATGACGGGGCCATTATCCGTGGATCGCGTTTCGCGCCCGAGGTTAGAATACTCGGAACGTAATTAAGGAACGTTCCGGCTGGAACGCGTAGGTAACTTCATTGTCTCTCGTCTGGTGATGGTCGCCTATAGTGATAGTCGGACACGGACTATGTACATATATATATATGTATGTGTATATACCTGTGCGGTACGTTCTTTTTTATCGCGAGGTCGATAATTATTATCGAATCAAAGGGGACGACGCCGCGCGTCGACGACCGATTTATGAGAGGCCTTCGGACGTACCTCAACCGAATAGATTCATCGAGATACCAACAACGCGGCTTGTGAGCCTTGCAACCAGGACTCATGGATAAATACTCTAGCAATTTCTACTCTTCCTTTTCACCTTCGACTTCATATCATAATTCTGCTCATTTGAGTCCTCATGGTATCATTAGAAGACTCAAAACACCTGTCTACCTGTCAACTATTGATTGAAACCGATGGTCCTGGGGTCAAATATACCTGGACTTCACGGGAGAACGAAGTCACTGACTCTTCCTTTTAACCTTCGACTTCATACCATATTTCAGCTCATTTGAGTCCTCGTGGTACCATTAAAAGACTCGAAACACCTGTCCACCTATCAACTATTGATTGGAACCGATGGTCCTGTTCAGGTATAATTGGACTTCACGGGAGAACGAAGTCATCGAGAGTGAAATTAATATGAGAGACTCGTTAGGACTCGAGAGGCTCGAGAATGAGTAAACGTTGTGATTAATCAGCGCTTTCACTGAATCGCGGGTAAGTGGATTCAGAGATACGAGGAGGCGAGGAGGAATCACCGAGGATTTTGCTTTCCTTTGATGTTAGCCTCCTTTCTTCGCGGCGCATGGGAACCGCAAGGTGAAAGGGAGCCGCCGTGAATCGAAGAAACTCTTTCCCCGGGAGATTGTCTAGCGATTCAACCGGCGGGTACACACCTCCGATTGAGACCCGGGGAAATAATTTATGACACGACCGGTTCTGTCCGACCGTCCGGGAACCGATTCATGGCCCCGGGGCCATTTTTCCCTACGGAGGAAACTCTACATCGCCGTTCACGCCCATGTAAATCGGCCGATTTTTCATCCTGAGGAAGCCAAGTGTCCGGATTGGCCCATTCAATATCAATAACTGATATTATACGAGCTGGTCACGATTTCGGTCTCGTGGTTACAGGTTAGGTTAGGTTAGGCTACCGATTTACTGGTTTAAGGAAGCAGTGAAACGGGTGGATTTCTCGATAATTGACATCATAGGTCCTAAGCAGTGCAAAAGGCCAGTTGCCAGAAAAAATCCCTTACCGTCCCCTTCTACCAAAAATTGGCTCAATCTGGCGAATACCAGAGGAGAATCGAGCCAATCTCCAGGTGGAAGGGGTTGGTAGGGGATTTTTTCTGGCAACTTCCTAAACTTTGAACTGTTTAGGACCTACGATGTCCATTATCGATTTCCCTTCCACCAGGAATCGACTCGATTCTTCTCTGATATTCGCCAGATCGAGCTAATTCCTGGTGGAAGGAGATGATAGGGGATTTTTCCTGGCAACTTCCTGGGACCTATGATGTCCATTATTAAGAAATCCACGCATCTAGGAATCGGCTCGATCTGGCGAACACCAAAAGAGAATCGAGCCGATTTCCAGGTGGAACGGTGGGGCCCTTTTCCCGGCAACACTGGGCCCGAACGGCCACGTTCCGTTTCACGGTTGTTGAAGATCGGATCGGGCCGCGCGTATATCAACCCAACACGTCCGTGGCCGACCCGGCTCTTCTTCTATATTCTACCATCCGTCCGCAAAAATCGGACCGGCGCTAACGACTCGGGTAAATTATCAGCGAAACCGTAAATGGTTAAACATTCCCCGGACATCCGATCCGACGTCGCCGCGAAATAAGTCGGGGATTTTTCCAGCGGGCCCCGAGATTTATGATTGTACCAAGGCTCGGCGTTATAGGTGCGTTGTTGCACCGGCGGTAACATCAGCCGCGAGAGATCACGGGGCCTGGAAAATATATACAGGGTGACTCACAACTTCCCTGAAAAAGTCGATCTTAGATGGTCCACGAAGTCCACTCGTTTTCCTCTCAAATATAATTCCATACCAAAATCTATGATTCGAATTTTTATACAGGGTGTTCCATTTAAGTCGAGCGAATTCAATGGAAAATCCTGTATAAAAATTGAAATCGTGGTTCATGAAATTATACTTGAGAGGAAAATTAGACTTCGTGGTTATTTAGGGTGTAAGCGTAGTTATACAGTTTGTTCCATTCAAGTCTAGCGACTTGAGAGGAAAACTAGACTTCGTGGTTATTTAGGGTGCATGCGTAGTTATGCAGGGTGTTCCATTTAAGTCTAGCGATAAGTCTAGCGACTTAAATGGAACACCCTGTATAATATAATTTATAAAGCGGATACGTGGTTTCATTCAGGTTCACTTGAATCACCCTGTAGGTGAGCGGAGGTGCCCGCGACTCCGGCTACGCCGATAATTTAACGCGGCCGTTTTTTCCCCCGCCGAAGAGGTTAGGTTAGGTTATGTGCGCGTACTCCGGGCGACCTTTACCGGTCCCGGTGTTAATAAAGCAGGTGTAGTACGGCCGATGCGATAAACGCGTCTTATGAGCGATTGCGATCCGCCGTAGCGAGCGCCGTTAATACGCGGTAATTCATTTTGTAAACGCGAATTCCGCCACCTCGGAAACGAGTTTCAGGGTGGATCGTTTTTTCACTCGGGCGCGGGAGTTCCCCGAAGGGGAGTCGGGATGTAAATTTCTCCATTCCGAATAGAGAAGTGAATTATTGGACTTGGGTAACGAGCCTTCGGGTACCTCTTCAGGGAAAATCGTGGAGAAACAGAGACCTAGGAGGCTGGGATTAGTCAGACGTGACGTCTCAATTTATTGGAAATCCCAAAAGAAACTAGGAACGTGATTTCCTAAAAAGTGTCGATAACACTTTGACAGTTATTGCTTTTACCGACCAGGAAAAATAGTGCGAAATAGGACTAAAACTGTGTGGACCACTTTTACGTTTCTAGTAGATAGTAAGTAGGAATGTTCGATTCTCCGCAAAGAATCGATTTTCGAATCGATCCTGAATCAGAATCGAAGAATCGATCCTTGCAGAATCGATTCTTTCATTTCGATTTTTTTAAAGATACGATTCTTGGATTCCGATTCAGGATCGATTCGAAAATCGATTCTTTGCGGAGAATCGAACATACCTAATCCTAACCTGGCGATGAAAACGAATGGACGGCTGCCAGATAAATTCCCGGCACATGTAATCTTGGCGTCATAACGCTGCGGGGTTCCCGTTTCGGTGGTCACGATGGTCGCATAAATAACCTGTGGAAACGGCGCGTCGTTTCCCATGAGTTTCACCGGCCACTGTTACGTGTCTCTATTGAGGAGAGAGATCCATTATGGCTCACCTTAAGGGATTAACTCTTTGATTAAGGCTACCGGTAGCGTGCGATTAATGCCCATTCCTTTCCTAGTGCGCCTCTTCTCGCGGATTCTATGCAGGAAACATTTCTCCACGGAATAATTATGCCAGGCTTTCCCCTCGTGAAAACTGTATCCCTCGATTACGTCAATTGCGCAACGGACATTACAGCCTTCGCGCACCTCTTGCTTCACTCCGACCGTTTATTATATATGGAGAGATTATTCTAAAGTGATAATTATATAGGAAATTTCTAATGCGATAATTGTAACCTGCTGTTTGGTGTGAAATATTTCACTTTTGCTTCATTCTTAATAATTAGTGATAATAAATCATCTTAATACTTGCTTATTATATTTATATTATGACTCGTCATTTATTATTATTTTATTATAATTAAAATTCACGAATATAATTAAATAATACATGTTTTATTCTTGACTGAAATTTGATCGGACTCGAGAGTCGGACTTGACTCGATCCCATCACTACCTAACGTTAATTATTAATCATTCATTCCGCAGCAATTTTCATAGCAATTTTTTAGTATTATACATAGTGTTCTCGTTATTTCCTGCACGGTTCACCGTGGGAATGACAATATTGCGGCAAACGATCGGTCCAGTCGTGTTTCGATTGTGGTTAAGGCGGATTTCGATCAAAACCGATATAAATCAGGCCATGAATCACGGGAATAATTGAAATTGTGGTAAACTCCCTGTTGCGTTTCCCTCCGTTACGTAACCTAAAGACGTCGATTAGGTTCAACGATCACAATTGAGTCCATGAATCATAAAGCCGATTCGCATCGAACAATGGTTATCGTGGAAATCGGCGATCGATCCGCGAACCAATTGAAGTATTACACTACAATCGTATTGTTTAATTAAACCGAACAACCTGCGGTTATATTTCATTCAAGGTATGGCCATTCTCAGCCCGACAAGAAAAAGTGGCCATTTTATTTCTGAACTCTCTCTCTCCCTCTCTCTCTCTCTCGTTTCATTTACCGTTTAGTAGCCCCGCCGCAGTAAAAATCCTCTCATAACGGTACCAGAAGAGTCCTTCCGCGGTTCGCAAAAAAATTAATTAAAAAAAAAGGCACTACCGTTCCCGGAGGGGGGAATTCCCGGCGCGTTTCCCCGGGCCCCCTTTACGGCGGCGCGCAATCAAAGTTAGCCACTCGGCAATCGCAGAAACGGCGTACGCACTTCCGCCGGTGGAAATTGCGGGGTCTACCTGCGCGAGGAGCAGCGCGCGGCAGGTTCGACAACCTCCCGTAGCCGCGCGCGGAATCGGCGCGTACACGCTTGAACGCTCACTTACGCCGGGTCAGATGACTATCGAACACGCGAATCGTCAAATCGAGATGCCGTAGATAGGGCCCCGCGGCCAGATAGGAATTCCTCGATGAAGTAACCATTTGTCTTCGACGGACCGCGAAAGATATGTCCTGAGCCCAGTGGTCCGTTTTTTGTCCACTGGTTATTTGATAGACTGGTGTGCCTGAAACGTCACTAAATGCCCACGATTTCGGGACTTACCATTAGGGATGTTCGATTCCGATTCGATCTTTTGAAAAATCTGTATAATCTTGTTATGCGTCAAGCGTAACTTAGAGCATAGATAACTATTATAGATAGTCAGTTAGATGTAGTAGTGCTCTAATTGTAAGCGTCGTAATTTCACTAGGGATTTTAATCCCCCAGAGGGCTAAAAATCGGTTGTCGATTCTTACATCAAAGAATCGATTCTGGGGAGAATCGAATTGGAATCGAACATCCCTACTTTAGTCCGAACTTAGAATGCCTCATATAGATACGTCTTTCCATAAAATTGTGAGCTAGGTTAGGCCAGTTGACCTGAGGTAGATTGAGACGAATAGGTTAGGTCAGTCTAGGTACATAAGGACGAGTAGATTAGGTCAGGTTAGCTAGAGTTAGGAAAGGGCCAAGTAGGTTAGGTTAGGTGCACGAATTAGGAAAGAGCCAAGTAGCTTAGATCAGGTGCATGTATTATCAAAGAGCCAAATAAGTTAGGTCAGATGTATGAGGACCTCTGGTGACCATTGACATCCTTCTATCCCCTCCGGTAACCCCCGTGACAATGAAAGTCGCCGGAGACTATGACTAGCAGTTGGAAGTTCATCGTTCGCCGCGGTTTCCCGGGTAAAAAAGCACTAGCTGAATCACCGGTGCACGGCGTAATGACGTGCCAGCCGGGGCAGGGACCCGCGAATGAAAAATCACCAGGGCCGCGGCGAGAGCGACCGTAGCCGAATGAACATCTCCTCGGATAATTTATGACGCGGTCGACGTGACGTGAGAACGCGCAATTTACAACCGGCGATCGTTACGACACATCTGTGTACGCGCGCGTTGTTTGATTCCGTTTTAATCGGTGAACAGGTTCCCCCTCCCTTCGTCACTCAACAACCTGTTATACTGACAATACAATACAATAAAACTTCAGACTTTCCGTTTTAAAGTATAGTAAAAGTAGAGTAATGAAAAGAATTTATATTGTAGTAATTTTTGTGGCGAAGGCTTCATCGCCACCCGGCAGATACACCTAACCTAACCTAACCTAACCTAACGCGAGTCGCGCCGAATCCCGAAACCAGGAAGTTGACCTAAACAGGAAGACGCGGTAAGGCACGGTTTTTCAAATCGATATCGTAAATCTCGCCGCCGCCGCTGACCGGGTGGCCATTTTTGGCGCATCGGCGCTCGCTACCGGCTCTTCGTTCCCTAAGCGCGCACCACCTTTATGGGCATCGTTACGAATCACCGTGAAATCGTCCTGCGAGCAAGGATTCCCGACGTGAATTACGCGAACGGACCGCGCTTCCTCTTGAACTTTCTCCGGTTCACCCGGACGCCGCTTAAGCCCCGTTCACACCTTGACAGACGCCATCCTCCAGGCGGTTCCGTACGAAAATTAATTAATCCGTGGAACAGCGCTGTAAATTGCCTAATGGTGTTATCGAGGGCCTTAAGGAAGTCACGGACGAAGCCAAGACACTAAATGTTTGGGTCCGGAATTGGGCCCCATTGCAGATAAACGCTATTACACCGGATTATTACGAACATGGCGGTGTTTTTCAACCGCTTCGAGGGAAATAAAAGCTCTGCTCGTTATGAAACACCTTGTAATTTGTCTTTTATTTCCTACAAGAGATGCGGTCACCGAGCGGATAATGCCGGGACCGTAACTCTTGTAACTCTATTGTGAACGATTGCATCGGATGCGACTCCGCCGCGGAGGTGTAGCCTGTCTCTGGCGTCGCGTCGGGATCGTCGCATGCAAATTGATCCTTTTTCTATTGTGCAATCGGAGAATCGGGCATTACGCGCTCTGTCAATTCACTCGCGCTCGCGCTCGCGCTTGAGCGCGTGGTACGCGCTGGAAATAAGCGTGACAGAGGGAACGGGCTTTGAGTTATTTTGTTGGCTGACGTGGGTGGATTGCACAATGCGCCGGATCCACTGTCTTATCACGTCGTTTTATGGTCCCTTCATGTTCCACGCTTTATCAAACCTGAATAAAAGCTGGAATATCGCCGATTCAACCAGGAATCTAGCAATACTGAAAATTGCTACAACATTTTTGGGCCTTTTTCATAGGATCTCGTAATAAATCATGTAGGAATTGATTGAGTGACAGAAATGAAGCGTGCAATTGGTCGAGTGGATTCAGTTTGGGCCCCGTTTGAAACGCGACACCAGATTTCGATGCAGGCGGCGCGCGTCGCCGTGGTGAAATCGAGATAGCGAGGCCGCTTATCTGGGAACATCTATCAGGGACCTCCGACCCCGGTGATTCGTCTCTCTTGTCGAACGTGCCTACATACCTTTAAGCTTAAACGATTCGTTCCGTTCCCTCGCGCGCCGTTCACCTCCGCTCGGGGCCCGACGCGCACTCCGTTTCGTTACGAGGCTTTTGTTGTACGACCAGACGTCCCAAACAAAAAGGAAAAGCTCGCCGACGCGGCGATGAGTGATCGTGGCCATTCGAATGGAACGTTCTCGTATTCCATTAACTTCTTCGCTATTAAAAAGAGACGTAAGGCCCAGAGGGAAAAAGAAGGCCCGCTGGGAAAGTTCGCGTTGAAACGTCTCATTCTGCGATCCAAGATGCCCTTCTTCGGGGAACCATTCTGAGATCGTAACCTAACCTCGATCCATTGCCGAATCGATTCTTGGATTCCGATTCAGGACCGATTCGAAAATCGACTCTTCGCGGAGAATCGACCATCCCTAGACTAAAGCGAATCCTGAGGCATCATGGATTCGTGGATCGAATTGACTGGGTTTAGGCGGAGGAGATGATGCCGGACGGTGGCGTGAGACCGGGCCGTAAGTCAGAGTAGAATATCAGAGCCGAACGAGTAGGCGTATTCGAGCGGGGGGGAATCCCGCGCCGATAGATTCGCCGAGATAATTCTTAATGCCGTGTTAATTATCCGTTTGCTGGCCAGCAATTACCGTTCGGATAGCAGCACGCCCTAAATTCCAGGCCTGCCACGGTTTATGAAAAACGTCGGTATCGCCCGTATACGATGAAACCGGCGCGGTCGGGCCCCAACGCCCCCCACCCCACCCCCGATCGCCGTGCCAACGATGCTTTATCGCTTTTTTTTATTTCGCCTCCGACTCCCTGGCCCCGGTGCATTCCACTTTTTGCGCCGGTATTTGTGGCCTGCCCTCGCGAGAGATACTGCGCAGCGGTTTTTGCGTCTCGCGCAGGTGCTCGATTCATTTCGGCCGACCGTGTGTCAGTTTACACGCTCCCAACGTTCGGGCATTGATTCACTTTACTTTCTATCGAGCCGGAAATTTGTTTATCCTGCCAATTCACAAAAAAGGTGGCTTTGGCCAAAAAAAAAATGTCCACGTTTGGTTAATCGATTTAGATGTAGACATTGATGTCATATCGTTAATTAAAAATTTCCCATCCTTTTTTAATAGAATTCATAGCAAATAGGAAAGACGTAAGAGAAAATGGACCCTTAAATGATCCTGAATTACCTACTTTAAAAATGGCACAGAGAACAGTCTGTGTGCCATTTTGTCTGAATCGGCTTATGGTAAATGCGTTCAGTTTTTCAAAGAGAAAATCACTCCTAAATGACCCTGAATTACCTACATTAAAAATGGCACAGAGAACAGTGTCCGTGCCATTTTTTCTGAACCGGCGTATGGGAAATGCGTTCAGTTTTTCGTTCGGGTCCGTTCGAGCGTGTCCGGGACGGTATCAAGGATCGATCAGGACGAGTCCTTCTTATTGTGCCCGGCGTCGTAAACCGTCCGACCGCAAATTCCATCGTAACCGTCGTTAAGTGGCCTATTTGGCCCGGGATCGGTAGAAGTATTAGCTGCGAACGATCGGGCCCCAATCCCCGGCCCCTCGTTTCCCCATTACACGCGTGCCGCGAATTTTTTTTTACAACCCCGACGAAATTGTAATCCCCCGCGCGGAATTGTTCCCCCGCCGCGGTTCGAACACAACTCCCGACTTTCTCCCGCGTTCCAACGCGCCGATTTATCGGCGACCGCAGGCGGGCCCGACCGGGAAAACTTCGATCAGGGGCCCAGAAGGCGAGTCAATCGTGAACGGAATCGATGCATTTAATTTTCTACGTATCAACGTTGGTAATTATAAGCTGGGGAACGTTTGGCACGCCTCGAGGCGCCATTCTCCTGCGCGGGGAACGTTAAAAACCCCGGCCGCCCTTCGACGGAGTTAAGCATCATCGTTCGTCATATTTCATGGCCGATTTTTCGTCCGTATTTCAGGCTTATCAACGCAACGCGTGCCCAGAAGGTGTCTACGCGGCCACCCATCCCCCTTCGTCCGGCAATTATAATTTTAATCTCCAGTAGATGGCGCAGTAAATAACGGCGAAATGTGTGTCGATGCGGCTGAGGCCGAGGGGAGCTTCAGACCCACCTAGTCCAGCGCTGTATCCGTAGCGTTTCTCGAATTCTGATAGGATCACGCGCGCTCGCCGCGGTTTTAATTGGTCCGGAACACTTTCGCTCGGGTATCAAATCTGTTTTAATTAACCCGGTACATTGTCCGCTTCCAGCCGATCGCTCTCGACTCTATAATAATTAAAATGCCTGAGCGGCGCGCGGATTGACAATCGTGTTCCCGCCAGCGTTCTAATCAGAATGATTGGCCCGATCGCCGATAATAGCCGCGCGACGATAAAAAATCGGTTGCGTAAACGAAACGTATCAATACCGATTAGCCGTCCCGGCCTAATCCGCAACGACGTCATTTTTGTTTGTCCGCTGTCCGGCGTTTAGGTATGAAGGAAGTCGGGATCCCGCGGCGGAGGGCGCGCGTCGACGGAGGCGAGGAAACGCGTTAGAGGGCGAATGATTAATAGAGCGGACGGAAATGAATAACAGCGCGCCGCGGCTCAATACTTAATTAAAACGCTTTTATCGCGCGCCGGGGAACCGGATTTCTCCCGGGAAATATCGTTACAACGTTTTAATCCGGCCCGGAGATCAGCAAAGGCCGATTGCGCCGTGTAATCGGATGATTCAATAATAATTAT
>SMSR01008723.1:0-19087 GCA_019453355.1 Ceratina japonica
TGAAATCTCTTCTTTTGTCGCATGCAAAATTATTGAATAATTCGCGAGTTCGACAAATAAAATGACGATACCATCGATCAACTATGTATATATATGTCTCATGCGCGTTAAGCAAAATGAACACGTGCGTTTGAACTAAATGTTGGTAACAGAAGAACGCATGCTCAAATTGTACGATGCAGTTCTATTCTCTTCACGCGAAACATTATTCTCGAACGTTAAAACGAAACGGATGCACGTATGTATAATTGCGAACGGCACGCGTCCGTTCAATTTTCAGCGAGAGCGCGACGTGTTGAGCTCTCCGCCCGTTGCTGTACTTGGATAAATCAATAAACGACGCGAGAAGATAAAGTCAGTTCGCGGCCAAGTGTACCTTTCGCTTGACGTCTCCGCTTGCAGTCGAAGTCCAGCCTTCGTCCCTGGAGCTTTTTCCGGTGATGCTGAAAACAAGAAGGAACACGCGTTCGCCAAAAAGCCGCGAGACTCCGAAACGAGGGCAACTCACCATCACTTCTTTCAGGTCTTTGGTCTGCAGATGATGCAAAGGCTCGAGGAAGTTCTGTTTAATGTTATCGTCCAACGAGTATTTCACGTCCGCCATCTGCTTCATCGCCTCGCCCATTTCTATAAGAGCCTGAGCTACGAGAACGAATTTCGTAAGATAAATGAGTCGAATTCACGCGATCTAGTTGGCTTCTGACTAAAGTACTAGTATAAGTAAACGGAAATGTTCACCGGAGACTAGAAGCCACGGAAGCTACTTGAAAAGTTTTGTTTAAGCTCGGCCCTCTCGGGCAGCGATTAATTACAAGCTGAAATCGAACGGTCGGAACATACCAAAAACACTGTCCTCGCCCAATTTCTTTCCGTAAGTGAGCATGCAATCGCCGAGAACACCCTCGGGCTGGGGATAAGTCGAGGCTTTCGCCTGACCGCTAAGTTTGCTTATGCCCTTGACCGCTGCCATCTTCGCTCTGGCCGTCGGGTTTGGTTGAAGGAATTCTTTCGTTTTCAATTGTAACTCCTCCACGAGCTCGTACGTGACATCAGTTTTCTGTGATCAAAAGGGTGTCACACATCATCCAGTGAATCAATCCATTTCGCTGGAAGGCTTTTTCTAGGATACTCCTCGAAAGTTTTATTTATTCTCCGGAATAAAATTCCCGAGTAATAAGAGAAAAAATAACGCGAGGAAATTTCATATAAGGAGATCGATCCAAGGTTAAAAGCGACACGCCAGATGAACACCTGAGAAACCTTACAAATGTAGAAACGTGTAGTAGTAGCACTCACCCTCTCCATGTCCATGAAGTCGACGTCGAGCTTTGTTCCTTCCGCTCCGCCCATCTTCTCCGTCATATACTGAAAAATGTAACGTTATTAACAAACGAAATCATACGTCGTAAAAGTCGACCGTCCAACGTCGACTAATCGGTCGTAAATCGTGAAAGACGAAACGAGACGCCCTACGGGTAAAAAAAAAAGTGGACACGGGTGAAACGGAGTAAATGTTTGAAAAAGGGGAGAAAATGTCAGTGGCAGGTTCCTCGGATCAATAATATCTGCAATCAATCGGTTTAAGGGTGATACGTCTGTTGAGATTTTGCCAACGAGCATACCGAAGTTCAGGAGATAACGAGCGACGAACGACGAGCCATACGAGAGCGCTGGGAAATTTAATTAACGCGATGTAACAAAAATTAATTTGCGGTCAATCCTGCGCGTGCCGGTAACAATAAAATAATGGGGTCCTTGAAAATCGTGAAAGTCAGGCAACACGATTATTCGACGAAGGTCTCGGAAGACCGTGACCCATATTTAACGGTGACCCACTGGCTAGTTAGTAGGTACCACACGCGGGAACACGGCTAGTATCGCCGATTAACGTCGGGTCCTAGAGTAAATCTGACCCGTATAATGCCAGTTGCAATGTCACGTGCCGCTTCTTTCGAATTTATTCGCCGACTCTCCCGACTTTATTGGGACACGTACTGGCATTAAATATTCTTCGAACGCGTTACCGCCCGAACCCCGGTTCGTCAAACTTGCTATAGCTCGGTTCCCTTTTAATCTTATCAGTATGCATGTTCTTGTTAAAGAAGAAATGATTCCATTTATAAAAGGTTGCACTTGAACGGTTCGTTTGGCGATTGTATTTCCGATAATAATTCCGACGGAGTAAAAATGAATTGATGCTTTCAAATTAGAACGGACGAAGAAAGGTAATCGTATAAATGAATATAAATTTCCATGAATCGGGAACCGCGTCTTTCTATGATTCCAGTTAAAAGCATCCCTCGTAGCCTCGAGTATCGTTTCCTAGATTCCGCTTAAAAAGCCGGTGAACTTTGAATTAAGCTCGAGCCCTCGTGAAATGCACAGGGAGCCTCATCAAAATTATCTCCGTTATTTGCATCACTTTCGCGGAGAGGCCGGCACGGTCGACGAATCTCACGGTGCCACCGCGACGTTTATAAAACGGCTTTTTTGGAAATGAATTAAGAATGATTTCTGCGATCGAAGTTAGACGTTTCTGTCAGATGTCTTTCAAAACCAGGTCAAAAAGTTGGATCGCGATATTCGCGGACACCGATTGTGCAGGACCCCCTTCTTGGCAGTTTCATCTTTTTCCCTTCCAACTCTTGGCTTAATAACGATACTTTCGTCCCCCAACGAGTTCCAATGGTGACCTACGAGACATTAAATGGATCCGCTAATCGTGCCAATACCCGTTGCTCGGATAGATAAATGTCGAGCATCGTATTTTAATTTAAGCAGCTGCGTTTTTGATAAATATCGCGGCGGCGAAAGGTCACCGCAAAGGGTAAAACGTGATAAAAAGTCCGATATCCGATTGATCGCTATCTCCGATTTTAGCAGGCATCGTAGAATAGAATATAATGACGCGGCATAGCGTAGCGCGGCAACTTCCCTTCTGCGGGAATAAATATGGAATTTAAAAGGGACCGGCACTCACCTGATTGGCTTTGTTAATTTGTTTCTTCAAACCTGCGAACGCCATGGTGATAGTGTTACGGTACTCCGATTAAACAGGAAAGAACAGAAGGCCTGGAACAGAGAGAAAGCGGCGACTAATCGAAGGTGTATTATAATCGGAAGAGATTTTGGAGAAACAATGAAGGAAACGGGGTTTGAATTTATGACTGGCCGATTGGCCGTCCGCCAAACGTCCACGGACGGATGATTTTCAATGTTATCGATCGACCACGTTTTTCAGCATGACTTAAATACTTCTATGTAATGATCGCGGATACCTACACGCGACAAGCAATAACGTCGCCGTTACTCTAGCACGTACGTACGTACACATCTCGTGCGACGAGAACGACTGACACCGCGTTTACGGTCGGAGAAAATTACATCATGCACATGCATCGCGACAATCTACCCTCGAATGGTACGCGGTTTCTTTCTACGAGTCTCTTTCCATCGCGCAATAAAGACGCCAACTCCAAAAATAGAGTGTCACGTTCATAAAGAGGAATTAACGGCTGCCGTCCCTCTTAATAAGTTGCACGCTCCTTCGAGGAGGACAGAACAAGTGCCGTAGGAATAAGGGCAAAGGTTGCACGTACGAGGGAACAAGGTTCTCCTAGGTGTACTCAATAACAGGCTAACAACGGCCATAATGCAACCAGCGATTAAACGAACGGAGAGTACGATAACGAAACTCATTTAATTCGTCGTGTCCTAGCTTTCGCGGCGGACCTTAATTCTGCATTAATGCTATGAACTAGTTCCGCGAATTCTCTGCGAATCTCCGAATTGATTAATCGCGCGAATATACGGCGCGTATGAAAAAATCGAAACGTGTTTCATTCTCGTGGCTCGCGATTAAATCTATGCAGCTCTCGCGAACTAGACTCGAAAGTCGATATTTACTTGGCGACTAAACGAAAACGGAGACCCCGTCGCCAGATGCGAATGTGACGAACGAATCTCTCACCTAGAACTAGAGCTCGGAACGTCGCGTTCTTATGACACCTTTCGTTAACGCTTGGCCGCCGATCGCCCACCGACGAGACCGCAACGACGACGATGTTCGAGGCACGAAAACTTGATGGGAGCCGAGATCCGCGTGGACCATGAGCACCACGAGCACCACCGACTACTCGTACGTGGTCGGTTTCGTACACTGCGCCTCTTCCTCGAGGGGTAGTTTTCTACCAGACGATCGATACCCGGCTACGATTCTCTCTCTCTTCCTCCACCCGCGCAACCGTCCCTCGCTCTCTCCCGTTCGCTCGTCTAACCTCCGTCTCTGTCCAATTTCCCTTTCTCCTCCTCGTTCGCCAATTTGCTCACTCCCATTATTCCTCTCTCTTTATCTCTCTCCCTGATCCTCCCCCGAACGTCTCCGTCATTCTATTTCTCTTCCACTCCCGACGTTTCCTTCGAAAGTTCTCCGCTCGACTCTTTGCCATACCGTCCTTTCTTCATCCCTTTCCTCTTGCTCCCACGTCGTGATCATATTCCCTCGACTGTTGCATTCCCTACCACTTTCCCTTATTACCTTCGGTTCCCTTTTCTCCAAATCCTCTTTCCATAACATTTGTCTAGCTTTTCCCCCCTTCGGAATCCTCCTTTCACGTCCCATTTAGCCTAATAATTATCTCGTCTGAATTCGGATTGTTCGGCACCGACTCATTCGAGAAATACGATTAAATTACGATGCTCCTATCATCCGATAACGTTGTGTCGCTCTGCGACGCCCCCCGTGCGTCCGACTGTGCGTACACATCCGGTACACAAAATACCCCCCACGCAGTCTTCGTGAAAATACTTCTAAAAATACGTATGCAACGGGCCAGCAGGAGACAACGTTCGTTTACCTTCGGAATCATCTCTCCGTGCGATTTCGTTACGTTTCTTGTTCTAACTTGAGTCAACAACTTTTACAAATAAGTAACCANTATATTCGCGCGATTAATCAATTCGGAGATTCGCAGAGAATTCGCGGAACTAGTTCATAGCGTTAATGCAGAATTAAGGTCCGCCGCGAAAGCTAGGACACGACGAATTAAATGAGTTTCGTTATCGTACTCTCCGTTCGTTTAATCGCTGGTTGCATTATGGCCGTTGTTAGCCTGTTATTGAGTACACCTAGGAGAACCTTGTTCCCTCGTACGTGCAACCTTTGCCCTTATTCCTACGGCACTTGTTCTGTCCTCCTCGAAGGAGCGTGCAACTTATTAAGAGGGACGGCAGCCGTTAATTCCTCTTTATGAACGTGACACTCTATTTTTGGAGTTGGCGTCTTTATTGCGCGATGGAAAGAGACTCGTAGAAAGAAACCGCGTACCATTCGAGGGTAGATTGTCGCGATGCATGTGCATGATGTAATTTTCTCCGACCGTAAACGCGGTGTCAGTCGTTCTCGTCGCACGAGATGTGTACGTACGTACGTGCTAGAGTAACGGCGACGTTATTGCTTGTCGCGTGTAGGTATCCGCGATCATTACATAGAAGTATTTAAGTCATGCTGAAAAACGTGGTCGATCGATAACATTGAAAATCATCCGTCCGTGGACGTTTGGCGGACGGCCAATCGGCCAGTCATAAATTCAAACCCCGTTTCCTTCATTGTTTCTCCAAAATCTCTTCCGATTATAATACACCTTCGATTAGTCGCCGCTTTCTCTCTGTTCCAGGCCTTCTGTTCTTTCCTGTTTAATCGGAGTACCGTAACACTATCACCATGGCGTTCGCAGGTTTGAAGAAACAAATTAACAAAGCCAATCAGGTGAGTGCCGGTCCCTTTTAAATTCCATATTTATTCCCGCAGAAGGGAAGTTGCCGCGCTACGCTATGCCGCGTCATTATATTCTATTCTACGATGCCTGCTAAAATCGGAGATAGCGATCAATCGGATATCGGACTTTTTATCACGTTTTACCCTTTGCGGTGACCTTTCGCCGCCGCGATATTTATCAAAAACGCAGCTGCTTAAATTAAAATACGATGCTCGACATTTATCTATCCGAGCAACGGGTATTGGCACGATTAGCGGATCCATTTAATGTCTCGTAGGTCACCATTGGAACTCGTTGGGGGACGAAAGTATCGTTATTAAGCCAAGAGTTGGAAGGGAAAAAGATGAAACTGCCAAGAAGGGGGTCCTGCACAATCGGTGTCCGCGAATATCGCGATCCAACTTTTTGACCTGGTTTTGAAAGACATCTGACAGAAACGTCTAACTTCGATCGCAGAAATCATTCTTAATTCATTTCCAAAAAAGCCGTTTTATAAACGTCGCGGTGGCACCGTGAGATTCGTCGACCGTGCCGGCCTCTCCGCGAAAGTGATGCAAATAACGGAGATAATTTTGATGAGGCTCCCTGTGCATTTCACGAGGGCTCGAGCTTAATTCAAAGTTCACCGGCTTTTTAAGCGGAATCTAGGAAACGATACTCGAGGCTACGAGGGATGCTTTTAACTGGAATCATAGAAAGACGCGGTTCCCGATTCATGGAAATTTATATTCATTTATACGATTACCTTTCTTCGTCCGTTCTAATTTGAAAGCATCGATTCATTTTTACTCCGTCGGAATTATTATCGGAAATACAATCGCCAAACGAACCGTTCAAGTACAACCTTTTATAAATGGAATCATTTCTTCTTTAACAAGAACGTGCATACTGATAAGATTAAAAGGGAACCGAGCTATAGCAAGTTTGACGAACCGGAGTTTGGGCGGTAACGCGTTCGAAGAATATTTAATGCCAGTACGTGTCCCAATAAAGTCGGGAGGGTCGGCGAATAAATTCGAATGAAGCGGCACGTGACATTGCAACTGGCATTATACGGGTCAGATTTACTCTAGGACCCGACGTTAATCGGCGATACTAGCCGTGTTCCCGCGTGTGGTACCTACTAACTAGCCAGTGGGTCACCGTTAAATATGGGTCACGGTCTTCCGAGACCTTCGTCGAATAATCGTGTTGCCTGACTTTCACGATTTTCAAGGACCCCATTATTTTATTGTTACCGGCACGCGCAGGATTGACCGCAAATTAATTTTTGTTACATCGCGTTAATTAAATTTCCCAGCGCTCTCGTATGGCTCGTCGTTCGTCGCTCGTTATCTCCTGAACTTCGGTATGCTCGTTGGCAAAATCTCAACAGACGTATCACCCTTAAACCGATTGATTGCAGATATTATTGATCCGAGGAACCTGCCACTGACATTTTCTCCCCTTTTTCAAACATTTACTCCGTTTCACCCGTGTCCACTTTTTTTTTTACCCGTAGGGCGTCTCGTTTCGTCTTTCACGATTTACGACCGATTAGTCGACGTTGGACGGTCGACTTTTACGACGTATGATTTCGTTTGTTAATAACGTTACATTTTTCAGTATATGACGGAGAAGATGGGCGGAGCGGAAGGAACAAAGCTCGACGTCGACTTCATGGACATGGAGAGGGTGAGTGCTACTACTACACGTTTCTACATTTGTAAGGTTTCTCAGGTGTTCATCTGGCGTGTCGCTTTTAACCTTGGATCGATCTCCTTATATGAAATTTCCTCGCGTTATTTTTTCTCTTATTACTCGGGAATTTTATTCCGGAGAATAAATAAAACTTTCGAGGAGTATCCTAGAAAAAGCCTTCCAGCGAAATGGATTGATTCACTGGATGATGTGTGACACCCTTTTGATCACAGAAAACTGATGTCACGTACGAGCTCGTGGAGGAGTTACAATTGAAAACGAAAGAATTCCTTCAACCAAACCCGACGGCCAGAGCGAAGATGGCAGCGGTCAAGGGCATAAGCAAACTTAGCGGTCAGGCGAAAGCCTCGACTTATCCCCAGCCCGAGGGTGTTCTCGGCGATTGCATGCTCACTTACGGAAAGAAATTGGGCGAGGACAGTGTTTTTGGTATGTTCCGACCGTTCGATTTCAGCTTGTAATTAATCGCTGCCCGAGAGGGCCGAGCTTAAACAAAACTTTTCAAGTAGCTTCCGTGGCTTCTAGTCTCCGGTGAACATTTCCGTTTACTTATACTAGTACTTTAGTCAGAAGCCAACTAGATCGCGTGAATTCGACTCATTTATCTTACGAAATTCGTTCTCGTAGCTCAGGCTCTTATAGAAATGGGCGAGGCGATGAAGCAGATGGCGGACGTGAAATACTCGTTGGACGATAACATTAAACAGAACTTCCTCGAGCCTTTGCATCATCTGCAGACCAAAGACCTGAAAGAAGTGATGGTGAGTTGCCCTCGTTTCGGAGTCTCGCGGCTTTTTGGCGAACGCGTGTTCCTTCTTGTTTTCAGCATCACCGGAAAAAGCTCCAGGGACGAAGGCTGGACTTCGACTGCAAGCGGAGACGTCAAGCGAAAGGTACACTTGGCCGCGAACTGACTTTATCTTCTCGCGTCGTTTATTGATTTATCCAAGTACAGCAACGGGCGGAGAGCTCAACACGTCGCGCTCTCGCTGAAAATTGAACGGACGCGTGCCGTTCGCAATTATACATACGTGCATCCGTTTCGTTTTAACGTTCGAGAATAATGTTTCGCGTGAAGAGAATAGAACTGCATCGTACAATTTGAGCATGCGTTCTTCTGTTACCAACATTTAGTTCAAACGCACGTGTTCATTTTGCTTAACGCGCATGAGACATATATATACATAGTTGATCGATGGTATCGTCATTTTATTTGTCGAACTCGCGAATTATTCAATAATTTTGCATGCGACAAAAGAAGAGATTTCATTTTTCCCGTTTCTCTTTCTTTGCACTCTTAATCGTTAGCCGCTGGAAAAAGGTCATCCAGCCCACATTTTGGAAGTCCAGCGAAGTCTTCTTCGTCACCGTACACCGGTACGTGACTTCTTCGCGGTCGAATACTAACCCCCGTCCTTTGGTTTTTGTTTTACGCTTCTTTTGTAGAAGAAAGTTAAATGTTTTCTTTTCGTTTTGTTTCGTCGTGCGAGGCAACGATTCAATTATTCACCAGTAGACAACGTTCAAGACAGCGTTGGTACATGCTTGCGTATGCGTTTAGACAAGAAAAGAAGAACACTTTGATAACTTTACTTTTGCCGAAATTTCTTTTTATTTTCTACACATGTACATATGAATATATGTTGTATATATATCGTTATTTACCGAAGTTAGGCATTGATGCAACCCAGTAGTACAGTTTTTAATATCTACCCCGGCGCAAATTTTGCGAGCAGGTTCTCACGTTTCAGACGACGAGATTCGTCAAGCCGAGGAGAAGTTCGCAGAGAGTTTACATTTGGCGCAACTCGGCATGTTCAATCTCTTGGAGAACGATGTAATTATAGAACACGAATTACGAGCCATTCTAATACGGACAATTCGATAATAATGAACTGGTTTCCAGGTAGAACAAGTGGCACAGTTGGCAACTTTCAGCGAGGCTCTTTTGGAGTACCATCAGCAGTGTATCGAGGTTCTAAGAACATTAACGGAAACGCTGTTAGAGAAGTACGTGTTAAATTATCCATAACATATCCATTACGAAAATTGTTGTTTAACATCGTGATTTAACGTGCCCGAATACAGAAAAGACGAGGCCGCGAGCAAACCGAAGATGGAGTTCGTCCCGAAGACACTGGCCGATTTACATGTCGACGCGATACCAATATCGGATGCTATGAATGGTGGGAACTTCTCCCTTCACGGTAAAACACAATTTTACACATACACATACGAGGATTGGTAATGACTTCGTTGTCTGTTCTCTCTCAATTCCTCTTACTCCTGTCATGCGAAATCTTTCTACGTGTCCTGCAACTGTACACTGTGGCCGTGTATACTGTTCTTACTCTTTCCTCGTGCTGGATTTTTTCGTCGTCCCTCTCGCTATCGGATGGACTTTAACAAAACAATACTTGGTTCAAAGGCACAGGTCGTTTTATTAATTCGTACACGAATCATTTAATTACTACAGTAAAAACACTAACACACTATACTCGTTGTCCAACTGATCTCTGTGTATGTATACTCTCGCATATTTGAATGTCTGTCATTCTGACACGATGTAGGGTCAAGTCGAGCCGGGTCTCCGATTCAGGTGGACAGACGCTCGCAGCTAGAGCTATTCCCATCCGGAAACCCGCCACAATCTGCCAATGGTAAATTTTGCATGCGGCTGGCAACTTCTCTAAATGTAGTCGTGTCGGATCGAACAACTATTCTATTTCGATCCTGTCGCTTTTTATGTAAAACTTGTAACCGATACAAAAAAAAATTGCTGCCTCCCCTCTTCTGTATTTCCCGTAGTATCATTTGTCCTTTTAGCACGTTCGCAATTATCGATACACGCATGGTACGACGATCGTACGAGGTATTTTTCATTTCTCAGGTACAGTGGTCCACTGTATCTTCACAGTCATTTAATTTCTCCTCATTCTTTTATATTTTATCCTAGATTAGATTCACAAAGCAGATGATTAGCGATTCCTGATTTGTGGCTGTCGCAGCTAGCCCAGCGTTCCGTTGCTCGGTTTATGAGATTCTTTTAACGCGATCGTGTTTCAGCTTCACCTTTGCCCTCTCCGAGCAAATCGCCAGCCCGAACCCCGTTGACGAGACAACCGTGCTGCACGGCACTGTACGATTTCGAACCGGAAAACGAAGGGGAACTCGGTTTCAAAGTGAGTAATCAGTTTACGTAACGTCTCGATTAATGTTTTAACGCATCTCGTGTTTGTTCTCTTTTTTCAGGAACACGATACGATCAATTTGATCAAGAAGATCGACGAGAACTGGTTCGAGGGTAGCTTGAACGGTCGCACTGGTTACTTCCCAGTAACATACGTGCAAGTCGTAGTGCCATTACCTAATTAAGGGGAGACGCTCGAGCGTCTCGAAACCAAAGAAAGAACCTGAGCATTCGTTCACCGTAACAATTGTCTTACGCTCCAATTAGCCTAAACAGTTTCTCTTTCAATACTATCGTCTCTATCGAGATCACTTACGTTACTATTACACGTTAGACTTGTTCGAAACGGATGAATTCCCCTCCGCAAGGTTTTACTCTATTCTCGATCGTTTTTTCGTTTCCCCTTTCTCTATTGTCTCCGAGAATAGTTCTATACACGCATGTTAATGTACATATACGATGTTACATTACGATGTCTTTTATCGACGTAAGGACCTTCGCGCGCGTAGCAAATCAGATTACGGTATACATACATCCATGTATATGAGGCGTAACATTATTCTACGAGTAAGTACACACGTATAATCATGTATACAACGGTAGAGACACGTATACACGTTAGCGAGGCTGCGGATACGAGTTTGTATATGTATGCCCGCGGGGAGCGTAATTGCACAGAAGTATAGATAAACGTAGTGGAGTCGGTCCTATCTATAAGGCGTAGAGCGATGTGCATAGGTATCCGCAGTCTGGGGCGAGTTCTCGTATCGAACAGGACAAGAAAAACTATCGTCGCATGTGTCATTCGTGATTTGCCGAACACATCGCTCTATAGTTTTTCTCATCGAAAGTTCAATTGCACAAAGTAAGCGGCAAAACTGCATCGAATAACTCTTCCGTTCTAACGAATACTCTTTACCTCAAGTATTTTCCATCCGCTCGATCGGCTTGTTGTTTTTTAGTCGAGTCTTCGTTTTTAAGATATTATTTTAAGCGTCGTCCGATGCACGCGGTAGATTTAATCCCCCCGTCAATCATCACGGTTTTACATTCGTGTTTTATTTTTATGTGTTTGTTACAGTTGTTTTTTATATTCGTTTTTACACGCACGGTTCCTGTTGCGCAAGTGAGGGAGAGAATGTTAATGAGAGAGTGAGAGTGACCCTCATCGGAATCATGCCCATCTTGTTGCGTTGGTCCGCACGACGACAGAAAGGAGATAAGCCGCATAACTCATAATTATCGATCGTAAGTTAATTACATACGTACATATATTATTATATATTATACATATATATATATATATACTTATACATAGAAAATTCATTGCCTCGTTTCGTCGTATCGTTTGTTATTCTCGTTCGTTTAGTCGAGATCGACATATAGGCAGTTAGGATTTCATTTGAATAAGCAATTGTCAAAAAGTGGCGGCGAACCTCTTCCACAAAGTCATCGATTAGATCGGTAATTTGATGAGAGTAGAGTGATTATTCCACATCCATAAAGGAAGGCCGTTAGATCGTTCGATTGATTTTCCTTATTCATCCGCGATTTCGTTTTCGTGGAACCGCTGCTGAAACGAAGAAATTCTCGGAAGAAAATAGAGTGTAGATATCGTATTCAATGTTTTTCCTCCGCTCCGGACTTTGTACGAGAGTTAAACCGCCAGAACAATGAAAGTAACTAAGGAGAACTCGATTATTCGTTGCCACACGTGGATTTTAGGTAAATCGTATAAAATATTTTCATTTGCTAAGCATAATACTGTAATAACGTTTAGAGTATATATATATAACTTATATATACACGCGTATTATAATATATATACATATACATATATATATTATAAATACATATACGTAAGTGTGTGTGTTGCGCCGGATGACGGCGGCAACGTGACGACTGCGACGCTCGCGATAGCATTATTTGTTATAACTCGCATATTTTTCCATTCGCCGGGTCGGGCCGGTCGAAACGTTTACACGGTGGTAAAAAAAATGAAGTTCTGGGCCTTACCTTGCATTCCGAACCGTTCCAGTCGACGTGTTTCGTACAGCCAGTGTCGTATGAATCACGACGGGACGTGTGCAGATTGATTTGAAAGAAAAATTCTATCGGTCGGCGCGTATTCGAACACAATGCAATTACCACTCGTTCGGCTATCGTCATTAGCGTTCGATCGTTGAGTCATTGCAAGGGACGCAGATGCGACGGAAGGTGCGGGGAGAAAAGACGAGGAAAGAGAAATATTGATTATAAATACGTTTAGCTATATTATAATAATTCATCGTGAGTCGCATGAAAACGTTTTTCTGAGAAACAAAATAATTGATTCGAGATGTTATCGATGTTGTGAAATATTAAAAGTTTAACGTGAACGCTGTTTAAATCGGTTATCGCGAACGCTGGACCAGTGTTTCTCACGATCGTGAAAGCGAACAGGGAAACGGGAGAGAGACGACACTACGGGATCGACAAATTTCTTCCGAACCGGTGTTAAATAGGTCTCCTCCTTCTCTCTTGCTCTTCGAGTAACGCAACGGGGAACATAGGAATACTCTCGTTCTTCGCGGTTTTATTGTCTTGCAGGACGTGTGCGCGCTGTGGAAGAACGTAACGGACAATTGTAGAATAACATAGGAGGAGAAAGGGGAGAGTGAAGTTTTCATAGTTTATCGATTTTTAAATGTACAGACCGATAGTCGCAAGTTTGTATATCCGTCTGGTCGATCGTAGCTACAAAACCACAGGTTGTGATAGCTTCATGTTCTTTCGAGCGCTAGCCGCCGCTAGGAATTTCGTCAATTATAATAAAGAATATTGAAAATTAGTGAGGCGCGAGTTTTATCTTCCAAACTTCGCCGTTAAGACGACCTGTCGTCGGGTAACGAGCCGAGAAATCGAGTAGATGACTTGCGTCGCCAATTACGAATAGCAATACGATATGGAACGAGAGACACGTCACCGAGATTGTCCTCTTGCGGTTTGAGAAACACTGCTACTGGTACCAATTGACAATGTTTTATGATAAAGAAATAAGGGGAGACAATGCGGGGAGAGAGAGAGAGAGAGTATCGCAGGAAGATTAATTCTCGTCGCGTGATATATATTTATTTTCACGTAAGAAAAAGTTTTGCGAGTTACCTACGCGGTCTTTGTTCGTCTGTTGATACAAAACAATTATAATACGATCGTGGAACGAAGTATAAAATAAAAGAAGCAAGTATAACTCACAACGGGAAAAAAAAAGAAGAAAAAAGGAGAACGGAAAAATTGGTATCTTACTCTATACATGTTGGCTATTGTTAAATGTTGAATATTGTTCTGCGGAGGGCTTGCCTTCTTTTCGAACGACGTTCTAGCAAATATTCAACGCCCTGGTTTACCCACAGAATCATCATCGCTCTTTTGACTTTGTAATCGAAATTAAAATTTGTTGTAGACGAACGGTTCTGATCTTCGGTCGATCTCATTTATTCATCGGCACGATTGCTTTCGATACACCGGTCTGCTCTAGATAGCTCTTCAAAGTAGTTTGCATAATGAGAGAGAAATAAAGAGAATGAATAGGTAATTTGTGACGCACGAGATTCCGTTCGAAGTGACAAGTTCTCCGCATTTTAATTGTAATCTAACTATTTCGGGGTCGAATCTATCGTTCCCCGCAAAGTCACTGGGCATCCTTGGTCTGGAAGAATCGAATTACGGACGCCACGTTTTTTCACCCCTTTTCTTTTCTTACTTCGACACACGCTGCTTTCGTTTCTTCACTTCAGTTCCTTCTGTTTCTTGCCGACCTATTCTCGCATTCTTCGAAGTTCGTCGACGGCAGATCTCTTCTCTTGTTTTTTTTTTTTTAATTTAAGCTACGTTTTAGTCAGACTTCTGATCTCGTATTGTTGATACCTTCGGTTGTTGTCGAGGAAGCGCGAGGAAACGACCAGTGGATGCAAAGCAGTGATACTTTCAGACAATACATTACGATTAATTACACTTATATTAATATAAATTAATCTATTATGATTATTGAACTCCGATCAAAGAAAATGTACTCCGATTTCGGTCAATGCTAAATAATTATTATCACTAATTAAGAAATAAAGTGTGCTCTATGTCATGCTACGTTTTCCCTTGAACAAATCTTAGGCTCCTCCGGCAGTCCGTCCCTTCAACGATTTTAACTCGTTACACCATTTTTTCATTTGATTTTTATTCCAGCTTTATTTATATCCGATGTAGTACATAACGTCATGGAATTTTGTTGTTTAGAGGAGGCGAGTGTTACTCGATAAAAGAAAGGAAGGTTTGCTTATCGTTGCGAGGCGTGATTCGGCAGACCATTTGCAGAGTTAACCAAGCCTGCGACATGATTTACCAGGCATCCATAATGCATATCTTCCCTTCCGTGGACATAATTGTATACGATATTACCCGAGGGAGCTGGATTCTCCCGGTAACAAGGCATACCATCAGCGGCTTCGAGGTAGGCCCCATAAACCACGTTCTCCTCTATCTACTTCTTCCATATCGTCGCCTTCGCCAGAAGACCACTACCGCGAACAATTTCCAAATTCTCTGTGTGCTCAATCCTTTTTTTTAATACTTAACGATCTTTTTCTCCGTGCCGCGAGATCGAGCCTCCATTCGCGTCATCACCAGGTCCACCGCGAACTGATTACAAGCGCTCGTGTTAATAGAGACGCGAAGATTTGTTTAAAAATTCGTTACGCGGCGTTCTTCAAGTTCCCGTTTTTTATTAGGAATTCTTTTAAGTTAACCCGCATAGTTACTTATTCTGACGAATCCGAGTTAAAGCCAAGGGACAGATTAAAACGTGGTCGTTATCTACAGCGACACGTCGCGCACTCGTTACCAAATTGTAATGAGGGACGAAATGTACGTACGTACGTACGTCGACGTACGCGTGCACGTTTTCCGCGTATATCGACGAGCAACTATAACGAGCAAGGATTTGAACACAGCTTTCTACCGTCTAGAATAAAGTCGACAAGCCGGGTATTTAAAGAAACATTTTAATTGCACGGGGTAAGCCGCTTACGTCCCCCTCTTCTCGTGCATTAATAAAAACGACCCTCCTGTTATGGGACGCGAACGAGCAACCGGCCGTATTGTATCTGCGCGAAAGTAATTCGACTTCTCCGTTCGAGGAAAAACTCCCGGCGAATTCGTTTCTCAAACTCAAAGAGAGCAACAATAGGACGCCGTTCCGGGGGGTAGGAATTGAAGAGAGAAAAAGAAAACGAAACAAATTACAATTCTTTCTGCCGGGCATATCGATCCGTTGAGAATTGACGGCAATTCTTTAGGTCGAAACGGTTAATAAAATTTGAGTCTCGATCGGAGATGGCCTGATTTATTTTAACCAAATCGATCGTAGCCGGCAATAATAGACGGGGTCGTAGGAATACCTCGTCCGCGGCTAATGTTCCGGTAAATTGGCTCCGCGAAGAGAAGAGGCCGTCGCCTCTCGGGAGGAATCTACAAGTACGAGTCGCTTTTCTCGCGCCCGATTTTTCCCGTAACTACCTCACGTCCCGGCGATACACGTTCCGAGCGCTGCCATAAACGTTCTTCTTACTACGAGACTGCGAGTATTTGTAACGGCGAACGGGTTGTCTCGCGAAACGACGCCCGCCGAATTTCATTCCACGTTACACACATATTACTATAGGTACGCGTTACGATAATCAGAATTGGATGGCACGAGCCCTTCGCCAAGGGGGATGCGTATATTAAAGATTGTACTTGTCTCTGCGTCGGACGGGAAATACGATTGAATTCTTTCTACTTCTTTTGCTCTTCTTTCGACGAGAATGAGATCGCGGGTATACCACATGTGGTCGAAATCTGAAATTTTGCTGACGATCGTCCGGGGAGTATAGCCTGTATCCGTTCAAGGGTTTCTGCTCATCGGAGCGTCCTCGCGTGGGACTCCGGGAGTGCTCCCCAGGGCATACATTCACGAAGTAATGGCATGTATTGTACGATCTGCACTCCGCTGCACGTAGATATAATTTCTTCCGTAATCGAACCGGATTAGACGGTCACGTTGAAATTCGTTTACCATCGCATCGCGCGTTTCGTGTATAATGGATATAGATAGGAGAAGATACGGTAGACCAGTAATCAGAACTTTTATTGTTATTCGGATTACACATACTTTCGTCTCTATGCTTGTTACTTTTGTCAACGATGCGTTTCGCACAATCTACGCGACGTTTCTTACAGCCGTTGCCTATACACCGGTATTCTACGAGATAAGAAGCAGAGGGAATTCGACGTGAGACACCAGCACCGGGTACATCCCTTAGAACTAAGCGAATCGAATCGGGCGAGGAACGTAACGAAACTTTTCAATTAAACGTTGATAAAATGATTTTTAACCGGTCGTTACCCAGGGCTGGGACACCGGAACGGCGACACAGATACCCTCTGGATCGTGATCGTTCCGTCATTAGTTTCAGGTAGTCTCGCTCCCCGAACATGCGTTTTCACGACTCTTTTTACGGTGCAACACGATGCAGCCATTTGTTCGAAAGGCTAATAACCGTAAAGAGCAGGTATACGTATATTGCACACGGCGCAGCGTTTCGATTCGCGACGGGAAGCCAATTTCGAGGCGCACGGTTCCCTCGGCGCGCTAAATAGAGCAATTATTATCAGATAAATGCAAACGAATCTCCTTTTCCTTCCGTGCCCGCGTTTCATCGAATTACTAACTAAAGTACTCGCGCGTCCATCAAAACGAACGGATCGTTAATTACGCGACGTCAGCCACTACAGAGGACTAGAACGAAAGTTTATTTTTATATTAAATTAAAGTGAACGCGAACATGGTTCGACGGGAGAACGGTGCTAAGTATTATCGATATAATTACAACAGCAGCCCTCCTCTCTACGATCGTTTTAAGTCTCGATAGAAAGAGTGTTGCGATTCTCTATCTCTATACGTACGAAACGCGACGATTATATGTATGTACTCGTATCCGTAGCGGAAAAGGAACGAAACGTTTATTGAAACGGGAATTTCGAGTGACGGTTTCGGTGTTTCGCGTTAAAGTGGAGAAACTTAGGAGGAACGCGGCCCGCTTCGTCCGGAAAAAAGAAGCCGTCGATGCACTTTAAAGCACTAATTAGAATCGAATAGATTCAGCCTGAATACCGACGCGACGGAGATCCCTAATTTACAGTATCCTTTCCAATTAATCTACCTTTTTATCTCCCTCTCCGTTCCTCTTCACCTCGCCGGCTCTACCTTCTTTTCCCCTTTGTCCCTTCTCCACTTCTGTCCATCGCGTTTTCACGTCGATTAATTAGTGGGTGCAGACGGACTGTGGATCTGGCCGTAAAATATTCCGCGCGTATGACAAGCGGAACAATCCGTGCCCGTTCTCTCGGTCGGATCGCTCCCTGCAATTCATCATTGTTGAAAATTAACAAAACTCGTTCGCCGATGCGCCGGCAAATCAAAGGATACAAACAAAATCGAAAAACCGTTTCATTTATTCATTTAAATTGAATGGGTAATGTACCGGGCGCGCCGATACGGTCTGACAAATTGAAAAGTTACTCGACTACCACATACACGTACAGAAGGTGTGTACACGTCGCGTTCGATTAAAGCTACGAGGCAGCTCGATGTCGCCCGACGTAAGAGACATTCGTTTTACCATAATATTGTTATATCAACCGCGGATTTTTATGCATTTCTAAGGGAGTACTCTCGAGTTACTCAGATTCTATATCTAAAATTTTTTAGGGGAACCCGTGGTGTAATAAAAGAGGTCCATCAACCACGATTTTCGGACTCGTTGCGGTAACGCGACGGCTCGTCGCGATTACGCCCTATAAATTTGGTACGGTATTATAAAAATCGTGACCCGGGGGAAAGGAAAATTAAAGTCGAGCCGTTCTCGATGAGGGAAACGCGCAAGCGTCGCCGTCGACGACGGTTGGTCGAAAATCACGCCTCCTCGCCGGCGGTAGGAGGGCAATCCCTTTTCGCGTTATTACCGCTCCCAAGATCCACCCCCGCGTCTGATATCGGGCCAACCAACCCTCCGCCGTTTTCAGTTAACACGTCCGGGTCGCGACTAATTACTCTAATTAATTGAAACTGCCGATCTTACCCTGGTCTCGAATACTCGCTGCTAATTATTAATTGCCAATATCAAACTACCGAGACGGATTAAACCCGTTTCATCCCTCGGAACCGACGGATCAAATTTCTACGGTACCTTTTATCGCGCTCAGATGTCGATAAAAATTGGTTCCCTGCCAGGTGTCGGGACTTCTCGCAGGTTGAAGCTCAGGCTTGACGTCTCTCATAGCCGCTGCCTCCTCCGCTACCTTCTCGGCCTCCCGTTCCTGAGACATAAACGTAATTCATTACGTTATT
>SMSR01008725.1:28042-41661 GCA_019453355.1 Ceratina japonica
ATCTAAGTAAGTTATATGCATGTACAAAGTTTCATAAAAGTCGATCAATATTGCTATGCGCTATAAGCGATTAGAAATTGGAAAAATCGCAGTTCCCGACGACTTTCAATCTACGACTGGAATAAATTGAAGAATTTTTACATGTTTCGATATGTCTAACTCTTTTATGGTTTCATGGTTTTTTTATAAAACTTTATACACTCATATAACACTTTTAGATCTACAAACGGGATGTTTGAAATTTTTGCTAGAACCTCCAACAAAAAAGTTTAACATCATGATCTTTTCTTCTTTCTTCGAGATTTTGACGAATAGTAATTTATTTTAATTGTTTGTTACACATTACATAGTAAACTAAGCCTTTTAAAAGCTCACAAAAAATTAAATTAGTTGGCTCCATATTAAAGAACTTATTCCGTTTTGAAGTGTGTCCGGATATTAATGGGAGTCACTGTATTCGTGAAGAAATTATGTCAGAATTCAACATATTATATTAGATTTCGTCAATTCTTGTCATAATCTGTTCTTTTCTGACTGTCTTTTAGAACATTTATCAAAAATTACGATATTATTACAAAATTCTCAAATTTTTTACATAATTTGTAATATATGGCCACTTTACAACATTTTCTGCCAAATTATGACATACATATTTCCACCAAGGTCGAAGTTTTAAGTACTCACTTCTTCTTATAAGCAGCCCACTGCTCAGGCACTTGTTTCAATTGTTCCCTTAAGCGCTCCACCCTCTGAGCGGAGTCCTCCCAGAGGCGTTCGGCGTTCTGCGCAGCTTCGGCCAAGCTACTGTCGCTCGGCTTCAATTGAGTATAGGCATAGCTGACTTTCTTCAGGCTCTGCAGGCACTTCTCCACGTTGAGCACCGTGCCACGATTCACGAAGAACTCCTTGTTCTTCTGCAAAATGCTTTCCACGTTGTCGTTCTTCATCAACGCTTGCTGTTCCGAGTTGACTTCGACCTCGATCTCTTTTAAGTACTGCAGGAACGTGATCTCGTCCAGCCGGAATTCGAGTCTCATCAGATGAAGAGGCGCGAAGGTCAACACTTCCTTCCAACGCCTCTGCAGCGATTCTATAGCTTCTTGAACGGGCGCTTGTTTCTCGACCGGCAAAATACTCTTCAAGTCCTGCCCGGCAGTAACGAACTCCTGAATCCATTTCTCGTTAACGTTGCTGAAGAAATTCTTGTGATACTCTATCGATCGTCGGTTATCGGTGTGTTTGTCGTTCATCATCGTCTCAGCAACCGACAGCCACTCGCAGACTTGTCTCTCGCTGTCCTTGAACTTGGTCCAACACCTGACCGCTTCCTGAAGTCGTTGTTCTTGGATCTGAGCCGCTTGGGACACTCGGTTGAATCTGTCGTTCAATTCCCTCAACGTTTTACCACCTTCGGCGGTGTTCACGTCGGCGTGGCTGTCCACGGACTTCACTATACTCGTGAACACTTTGTTCTTCGACTCCAGCATGGATTTATAATAAAGAGTCCTTGAAAAGAACGCCTTGTGCCGTTCGAGCTGACCAAGAATATGCTCCCTACCGCCGGACAGATCGATACCAGTCAGCATCTTTTCTGCCTCGTCCAACCAGGCAGCTATCTCCTTCTGTCCAGCTTCCAAAGACTCCTGTTGAACTAGAAGTTGATGGTACAGGTGAAGTTGCATCGGTATCAGAGCTCTCACTTTGACCAAAGCTTCCTTCTCCTTCTTCAACGTGTTCATCATCTTGTCCACTTCGTCGCGAGACAAATCCTGGATCAGCGTTTGGAATTTCTTGCTGATATTCTTGAAGAGATCCTCGATACCTTCTACTTCGGTATGAAAAGCTTGCAGCCTCTCGCCGTACGCCTTGATCTTCTCGGTTGTAGTCAAGTCAGTGGCAGATAGAGCTGACTCTACGTTCCTCAGCCATTTTTGCAAAGTTTCCACGCCTTGTCTGTAGTCCTTCCTGTTCCGTATCAAATCTCCAGCATGCATGTATTGCTTAGCTTCCTGGAACAGGGCTTCCCATCTGGACGTTAGACTCGCGTAACGCTGTTTCAGCTGCAGAGCAACCGGTTCGTCCGAAGTGGCTATTAGAAAAGTCACAGTGTCAGATAGTTGTTGATGTTTATCCTTCCATACGCTTATGTCCTGGAAGAACTCCATTCTCTCTTCTTCGGGCAGACGCACCGCTGGCTCGGCGCGGTTCAACCAGGAAGTGAACTCGTCAGAGATGATGTTCCAACGACGCCAAAACGCCACGACCTCCTCGAGCATACTTTGCACGCAGCGGAGGTCCATCGATACGCTTTTCCATTTGTCGCTGGTCTCTCGCATGAAACGATCGATGCTCGCGTTTTCTTCTCGGTCTGAAACACGTAGCACAACAATTTTATGATTTATTTATTTATTTATTTATTTATTTAATTCACGGATAATTAACCCTTTTACATATTGAAGAGAGTGGTACAGAGCAGTAAAAAAAAGAAAAAAAGAAAAAGAGATATTATAACCACTGAGAAGCAAAAAAAGAACAAAGCTTTCTTCTAATGATTGAGCAGGAGTCAATAAAAATGTCAAAAATGTGTCAAAAATGATAAAAGTAATTTATAATAGTGAAGTCGTTAATCAAATTTTTGAGGAATGACTGTTTATATTCTATTCTATATAATTTTTTTTATTCACGGTTTACCTATAATAGCCACTTTATTCCCTCAAAAGTGGGATAAAAGTGGGTCTTTTCTCACGCATCCCTGGTGGAAATATGCATGTAATAATTGGGCAGAAAATGTTGAAAAATGGCCATATATTACAACCCAGTAAGCAAGAAATCATTGCCACAAGGTTACTATAACGTTTTTCAATAACATGATAATATTATAAAGTAGTATGTAGTTTTTAATGTTGCCTGCAACTTCATTATGAAGTAATGTTATTAAGTAATATTTTTTAAATATTTATAAAACATTACATCGTAACGTTTATATAATTTACATAAAATCGATATTTTTAAATGTTGATCTAACATTTCTTATTTACTGGGAAATTATGTAAAAAATTCTCTAATTTTGTAATAATATCGTAATTTTTGACAAATGTTCCAAAAGACGGTCAAAAAAGAACAGATTATGACAAGAATATTGACGAAATCTAATATAATATGTTGAATTCTGACATAATTTAACATGTTAAAATTTCACAAAATTTGATGATATATATTCGTGAAGAAATTATGTCAGAATTCAACATATTATATTAGATTTCGTCAATTCTTGCCATAATCTGTTCTTTTCTGACCGTTTTTTGGAACATTTATCAAAAATTATGATATTATTACAAAATTTGAGAATTTTTTACATAATTTGTAATATATGGCCATTTTTCAACATTTTCTGCCTAATTATTGCAATTCCCACGTTTGCGGGAATAAAATACTTTTCTTCTGCATATGCGTTATTTATTTTTAAAAATTAAAAAAATTTTAATAGCAGAACACATTCAGAGACAATTACGTTTGAAATATTGGATATATTTTCAATCGATTCTAATAATACCATTTCTAGTTTTGATTTTTTTGGTACTGAACGATGGTCGAGTATACGTCCCACTTTTCAAGACAATAAAGTGGCTATACAGTTAAGTCGTGAATAAAATCCAATATGCAACACGGGAGTAAAGTCGATTATTCCCTTGGCACCACCCACCCGTGGGAATAATCAACGACTTTACTCCCTTGCTGCATAATGACCTATCAAACGATAAAAATATGGAATTTGCATAAATTATTATGAATGAATCGAACGTTTTATGAATCGCAAAATATTAAACGATAAAAATATGGAATTTGCATAAATTATTATGAACGAATCAAACTTTTTATGAACCGCAAGGCCCAATAATAAACTTACCAACGTTACCCTCGCGTTTGTAGTCGTCGACAACCTGTTGCATGTCCAGGTACGCTTTTTGAAATTCTTGGAAGATC
Source organism: Ceratina japonica (assembly GCA_019453355.1). Classification (NCBI taxonomy): domain Eukaryota; kingdom Metazoa; phylum Arthropoda; class Insecta; order Hymenoptera; family Apidae; genus Ceratina; species Ceratina japonica. The sequence continues at coordinate 32,027 of SMSR01008725.1, forward strand.
CTGTTTCTGGACACGAAGTTCCTGTATTGCTCCAGCATTTGATGAACGCTCTCTTCGGTACCATACTTCACGCTCCAACCCTTCAATTTAGTCTCGACTAGGAACAGGAAGGCAATAAGGCAGCATTTGTGTTCCAGGAACTTTAATCGAATTCTATATTTGGCGGCACGATCCGGAAGACTGTCCAACCTGGCAGCCATTTCGATCAACTGTTGCGGATGTACTTTCAACGCGGCTTCGGAGATCCTGGCCGCCTGGAACCGTTCCGTAATCGAGGGAAGATCGAGGAAGAACTTCTTGTGCTCCTCCAGTTTTTTCGAGATTATATTCGCTGTCTCTTCTGTCATCTCCTCGGGTATTTCGTTTTCCTCTAGGTGCATGTTTTCGGCGGAGCTCAACCATCTGCCTACCACGCCTAGTTCACCGCGAAGGTTGGAGTCCAAGATCCAGAGCCAGCGGAACATCTAACAAATTTCAAAAAACGATATTTTATGAAAATGAATATTTAACCAAATAATCATGATAAATGAAATTCTTACTAGTATTTCCATGGACTCCCACGCATTCTGCACGAGACTCCAAGAGATCCGAGTAATGCTTATCATGCCAGGCGTTTCGACAAGACGTTGCAGTTTATTATACACGACTCTCTGTTGTTCGACTTCAGCTTTCAGTGCGAGATATTGCTGCGAACGGAAAGTTCAAACAAATAAGCGGGATATGAAAATCGTTTGCCACAACTGAAGCAACACGAACGGTATTGAAACGTACGTCGAAGCTTGACCAACGGGTCGACATTTTGTCCAAGAACTTGACCTTCTCGTAAAGCCAAGCGTACAGTCCGTCATACTCCTGCTGCACGGCAGCTAACGAGTCGCAGGCAGCGGATCCTGGTTCTGGATATTTATGTAAAAACTGGGCGACGTAGGTCATGATCGACTTCTCGTCGGGCTGAGGAACGTCGACGTCTTCGGGATCGAGGAGTCTGGCGATGCCCAGTTCCGATTCGGCGACGTTGAACGCCGTCGTTAGCCGCACTCTGTTCGTCGCCTGTCGCATCGCCGCGATGTTCACCAGGTTCGCCTTGATCGCGTCGATGATCGCCAGGAACGCGTTGCCATCGCGCCAGCTTTCGCCAAAGTCGCGGACTTTTATGTCCCTACAAAAAAATGAATTTCGTGTTTTGTGAATAGATATTATATTAAATGTCTGGCATTTTATCTTGTACATGTATAAAAATAATGCGTATAGTTTTGCACGGGCCAGGCTTTCGGGTTGACCCTCCATTATACGTTTTCTTATCATAAGAAAAGTATGACATTCGTGTCATTGTAAAGCCCGATTGGGCCGAGCGGTGGGGGGTCAACCCGAAAACCTCCCTGCTAAAAATGACCAATTAAAACCAAATTTATTTATTTATTTATTTATTTATTTAATTCACGGGTAATTAACCCTTTTACATATTGAAGAGGGTGGTACAGAACAGTAAAAAAAAGAACCGATTTAATTTTAATCGGTATAAATTGTGTTTAATTAAAATTAAATCGGTTCTAATTTGGTTTTAATTTGTCATTTTTAGCAACGCTGGCCTGCAAAGTGGAATAAATATATTATTTTGTGTCTGGAGTTTAGATTTTCTAGTAGAAATGATCATTAATCATAATTATAGTATAGTATAGTCATAATTTCATCCAGTTTAAGGAGGTTCATCTAGTACATAGCAAGTCAAATGCAAGTTATAGAAAAGGGGAGCTTGCTATCTATTGCTGAAAGATGCAGATTTCGTTTGTTGTGTTTATATATTTCTCGATTCATAGTCACCCAATCTACCTAAATTTGCAATTAAAATATTCGTTAAATGTTTCTCTTTAATATGACATAAGTTTCATTCAAAACTGTCTGTCAATACCTAATAAATTAGCGATAGAAGTCTGGGAAATCACTCTTTTTCATATGACTACATGTAAAATTGTAAAAAATATTTATATTAATATCTCATCATTAAGATATCCAAATGACTTAAAAAATTTTTTTAGGTATCCTGGTATACTCCATTAAGCAAGAAATGATTGCCACAAGGTTACTATAACGTCTTTCAGTAACATGATAATATTATAAAGTATGTAGTTTTTAATGTTGCGTGGAACTTCATTATGAAGTAATATTATTAAGTAATATTTAAAAAATATTTATAAAATGTTATGTTGCAACGTTTATATAATTTACATAAAATCAATATTTTACATGGTTGATCTAACATTTCTTGTTTACTGGGACTGTTATAGACTATGAAATTTTTTGTTGGAGATCTATCTGTTAATTCCTTAACCGGATGAACCTCCTTAATGAAATGAACGTTTTTGGAATACTGACTTTGGCAGTGCATTGGTGACCCATTGCAAAAGAGTCTTCCTCGCGCCCTGTTTCCATTTCTCGCTGCTGATACGCTTTCTCTCGCTGGTCGCTGACCCCTGGGTGCTAAGGCTCTCCAGACTGCTCTGGCTGCCCCACGTGTGGCCAAGATATTCCAAAGCTCTGGTGTTCTCCTCGATCTAGAAATGAACGGGTCGTCAGTGGGCCGTGGGACACGGAATCCGATAACGACGGGACAGGTATATGTAACAGAAGGAAGGACTAGCGTGCGTACTAGGGTGATGCGTATAATCATGTAGGTGCGTGCTAATTTGACACTTTTCTCTTATTTGTACACACAGATTCTCGCTACTGGCTTTACGATTTTCACAGACATCGTACCAGGATAGACGACAATCTTTTCATTCTGTTTTTTGGCTCATTTCATTCTTTTTTTAAGTAACTACTCACCTTCCTTCGATCCTTCGATCGTAGCTTGTTTTTGTGGAATAAATACGGTTAGCAGAATGCAATGTAATTCGTTACTTCTCTTTCTACGGGCATTAATTTATATGTAATAATAATAATAATGTTCAATGGTATCATCGAGTAAGTCTCTGAGTTACATTAAGCACAGGATAAAGAGTTGTCATATTATATAAAGTTCATAAATGGGAAAAAATAAAATAAAAAATAATATAAAATATAAATAATTATATAAAATATAATAAATGAATAATAATAAAATATAAATATATAAATAATAATAAAATAATGTAAATAAATAATATATATAAAATATAAAATATAAAATATAAATAATATAAAATAATATAAAAAATAGAGAAATGAAATTACGGTATTTACTAGTACCTGATAGGACAATGAACTAATAAAAGTTTACAAAACTTAACAAATATGAAATCGAAAATGTAACCGACTCGATGAGCAAAATTATTGAACATTTATAAAATCACATTGAACGTAAAAAAGAACAACTGATTAATTTTGTTCATTAGGAATAAATTAATCCCCGCGGTAAACGATCGTCGCTGTGCTGTCGTAAGATCGCAACGCGTTTTATCTAAGAACTCGAATATTACAAGTGGCACGAGCGTCGTAATTTAAGCAACTACCGCATTCTAATCGACAACTGTGCTCTTTAGCTTCGACTGTGTTCGATCGTTTAAACGGAACTGCGTATACCTGGAAGTAAAGGATGATGGTCCATATTAGGCCCAACACTACTGGCGGTCGTCCGTCCACCAAGTCGGATGAGTTTATGTTCACCAATTTAATCTAAAAAACAAGTTTCCTCTGTAAGTTTCAAATCAAGTCAAACAAACCTGCATTGACTACCAACATTTGAAATCACAAGAATAAGTATTTACTTCATTACTTTGAATAAGTATTTACTTCATTACTTTGAGTAAGTATTTACTTTATTACTTTGAATAAGTATTTTAATTTCACTTTACAATCCTTGCATATTTTACTGTTTACTTTTTATTTTAGATTGTTTTTTATGTAAGTGTTTATACTTTAAATTTGAATTTTGTATAGGCTGTCACTTACTTTCTTGCTCTGCAAGAACTGCAGCGCGGTGTTGGCATTGCTGAGAAAATGCGGTCTCTTCAAGTTACGACCTCTTTCGAACGGCTGTAAACAGAGAAACACGTTTTCGAGCCTGGCCTCTTATTGATCATGTTATAACTACGCTAACACTTAATACGAACTTACCAGCTTCTCGCCAGATAGAACTTCGAGTAACGCGAGTAAGCGAGTACCATCTTTAAGGTCTTCGATCAAATCGTCCACTCGAAGCGGTGGACTTCTCTGAAAAGTCGAGCATTCATACTCAGTTGTATAATAAACATAGCATTTATTATTTCTTTTGTTATAAATATAATAAGAAAATTGATTAAACATGGCGGAATCAGTATATATAAAAGTACACTGAGAAAACGATCGTCTGACGATTAGCAAAAATTGAAATACAGTAAAAAAAAAAAATACTTTCTTTGAGTAATAAATACGTTCCCTCTGTATTTATTACAAATCTATATAGTAATTTCTACATAGTAATAATAATTACTATCCACAGTTACTAATTTTTACTATCCCTGGTTAGTAATTTCTAATATTCAGTTTATATTATTTAATATATAGATTAAAGATTTTATTATAGATTAGATATGCTTTATTTCATGCCTTTCGGTTTTGAAAGGGGGTAAAGATTTTATTATATAATTCGGTAATTTCCTTTGACTTCAATAAGTAAAAATTATACTAAGCATACAGACGAATTTTTAAAGTTTAACAATCATTAATTAAATCCAAACATGTTTCAAGATTTCTATTCAAATATAGTAATTTTCACTTAAATATACAATAAATATTGCTAGAATTTTGTGACTTCGTTTTTCTCAGTGTAGAGCGAAATGATCAATTTGGTTGTAACAAAAGCAGAAGAAAATTATTGCATAATTTATGAAGACGTAGAAGTTGAATAAAAAAGGCAGGTAAAAAAAGAAATATGAAGTCATCCTGGCTGTTCGTACAGTGTTGCATCAGGATCATACGATCTCTAGTGAGCCGTTGACGCAATTTTTAAAACCGTCCTGCCGTTTATTTACCGATTAAGACCGGCGGAGATCGACGTGAATTTTCAACATGAAACTTCATGACGGAGGAGAGACAGGAGAGAAATGTAATTTTAAATTGTCGTGCCGCTTTCGGAGCATGCATGTCGCGATAAGCCGGGCCAAGGGATTTCTAATTCAAGTTTCCAAGTATCCGGAAGTGCGGAAGTAGGGGAAGCGTGGTATATCGAGACTCGCGAGCCAGGCACGAGTTATTCCACCGAAACTTCTGATATTCGTGATGAGGAGTAATTTCGACGATACCTTATTACGTAGAAAGGATGACGAGAGAAAAAAAGTAAGGAGAAACATGAAACTGTACACTCTGTGCCACTATGTCATCCTGATCCCGTTTGAACTTGGTATATTTAAACACGCGTGAAAAATTAATTTCAAATCTGTTGAACAATTTCGTCAGTAACTCAGTATTTTTTTTTATAAATAAACTAATATAGAATTAGTAATTATAGAATTAGTAACGTTTACCTTGTATATGGAAAACTATATTATTCAAATGTATATTGAACAATTTTTGAAGGGTACCAACTTACATTAGAAAGGTAGGAATTGATCCAATTAACGAAGGTCTTCTTCTGTACGCGTTCTTGTTCGTCTGAAAAGAAGAGAATAACTTTTAAATATTTGATAGCCCAGTAATATAATTTTCCTAATAAGTACATGGTATTTCGAAATAGAATATCCATTCGAGTATTATTTTTCTAATTATAACACAAAGAGCCGATANTTCAAATATAGTAATTTTCACTTAAATATACAATAAATATTGCTAGAATTTTGTGACTTCGTTTTTCTCAGTGTAGAGCGAAATGATCAATTTGGTTGTAACAAAAGCAGAAGAAAATTATTGCATAATTTATGAAGACGTAGAAGTTGAATAAAAAAGGCAGGTAAAAAAAGAAATATGAAGTCATCCTGGCTGTTCGTACAGTGTTGCATCAGGATCATACGATCTCTAGTGAGCCGTTGACGCAATTTTTAAAACCGTCCTGCCGTTTATTTACCGATTAAGACCGGCGGAGATCGACGTGAATTTTCAACATGAAACTTCATGACGGAGGAGAGACAGGAGAGAAATGTAATTTTAAATTGTCGTGCCGCTTTCGGAGCATGCATGTCGCGATAAGCCGGGCCAAGGGATTTCTAATTCAAGTTTCCAAGTATCCGGAAGTGCGGAAGTAGGGGAAGCGTGGTATATCGAGACTCGCGAGCCAGGCACGAGTTATTCCACCGAAACTTCTGATATTCGTGATGAGGAGTAATTTCGACGATACCTTATTACGTAGAAAGGATGACGAGAGAAAAAAAGTAAGGAGAAACATGAAACTGTACACTCTGTGCCACTATGTCATCCTGATCCCGTTTGAACTTGGTATATTTAAACACGCGTGAAAAATTAATTTCAAATCTGTTGAACAATTTCGTCAGTAACTCAGTATTTTTTTTTATAAATAAACTAATATAGAATTAGTAATTATAGAATTAGTAACGTTTACCTTGTATATGGAAAACTATATTATTCAAATGTATATTGAACAATTTTTGAAGGGTACCAACTTACATTAGAAAGGTAGGAATTGATCCAATTAACGAAGGTCTTCTTCTGTACGCGTTCTTGTTCGTCTGAAAAGAAGAGAATAACTTTTAAATATTTGATAGCCCAGTAATATAATTTTCCTAATAAGTACATGGTATTTCGAAATAGAATATCCATTCGAGTATTATTTTTCTAATTATAACACAAAGAGCCGATANTTTCGGTTTTGAAAGGGGGTAAAGATTTTATTATATAATTCGGTAATTTCCTTTGACTTCAATAAGTAAAAATTATACTAAGCATACAGACGAATTTTTAAAGTTTAACAATCATTAATTAAATCCAAACATGTTTCAAGATTTCTATTCAAATATAGTAATTTTCACTTAAATATACAATAAATATTGCTAGAATTTTGTGACTTCGTTTTTCTCAGTGTAGAGCGAAATGATCAATTTGGTTGTAACAAAAGCAGAAGAAAATTATTGCATAATTTATGAAGACGTAGAAGTTGAATAAAAAAGGCAGGTAAAAAAAGAAATATGAAGTCATCCTGGCTGTTCGTACAGTGTTGCATCAGGATCATACGATCTCTAGTGAGCCGTTGACGCAATTTTTAAAACCGTCCTGCCGTTTATTTACCGATTAAGACCGGCGGAGATCGACGTGAATTTTCAACATGAAACTTCATGACGGAGGAGAGACAGGAGAGAAATGTAATTTTAAATTGTCGTGCCGCTTTCGGAGCATGCATGTCGCGATAAGCCGGGCCAAGGGATTTCTAATTCAAGTTTCCAAGTATCCGGAAGTGCGGAAGTAGGGGAAGCGTGGTATATCGAGACTCGCGAGCCAGGCACGAGTTATTCCACCGAAACTTCTGATATTCGTGATGAGGAGTAATTTCGACGATACCTTATTACGTAGAAAGGATGACGAGAGAAAAAAAGTAAGGAGAAACATGAAACTGTACACTCTGTGCCACTATGTCATCCTGATCCCGTTTGAACTTGGTATATTTAAACACGCGTGAAAAATTAATTTCAAATCTGTTGAACAATTTCGTCAGTAACTCAGTATTTTTTTTTATAAATAAACTAATATAGAATTAGTAATTATAGAATTAGTAACGTTTACCTTGTATATGGAAAACTATATTATTCAAATGTATATTGAACAATTTTTGAAGGGTACCAACTTACATTAGAAAGGTAGGAATTGATCCAATTAACGAAGGTCTTCTTCTGTACGCGTTCTTGTTCGTCTGAAAAGAAGAGAATAACTTTTAAATATTTGATAGCCCAGTAATATAATTTTCCTAATAAGTACATGGTATTTCGAAATAGAATATCCATTCGAGTATTATTTTTCTAATTATAACACAAAGAGCCGATATTGTCTATTTTGAAGTTAAGCTGCTGACACAAGTATAAAAATAGAATTACTTCCCTCGTAACCTCGTAAACTGTCGGTTTTAATGTAAAGTACATTATGAATATGGAAATGAGTTCTGAACATTTGATAACAATGACATAATTTTCTTAATTATGCTGGGTAAAGTACCGTTATACATACTACCTACAACAATCGTATTTAGTTTAATTAAGGTATAATTACTTCTAGTTTTGGTGCACATTGTACGTCAACTTTAGGCGGTCATAAATTCGCCCTTTTTTATTGGTTCAGGAATGATGTCCCATCAAAAGTGCACTTATATTTTTTATATTACTAAATCTTACTCAAGCTTAAAATTAAGAGTTTTCAAAACTTTAGTGCGAAGATATCGAAAACTGAAATCGAGCGACAATATTTATAGAGAAAAGTTGATCAGAATTATGAACTTATATATACATATTTCAAGCTCATTGAAGTCAGTAAGAAATCGCTACAGTAAAAAGAAGGTAAAAAATTACCAAGTATGTTATTTTATTTCAGATTACTAAAATATGATATTTTATTATCCTCAGACTATTCTAACATATAACATTTTATTTTGTAGGTCATTTGGTTAAAGCGAAAATATTTTATTTGCCGAAATTTCACGTAATTGTCATTTGGTTAAAGTGAAAATATTTTATTTGCCGAAATTTCACATATTGTTTCAAATACTGTTTTACTAAATCGAAAGAATCTGAGATATTAAGTAATATTTGAAATATTCCGTCAAATATTATCCGGCGTCGATGCTACCAAGGCAGAAGAGCTACAGTCAACCTGCTGGCACGAGAAAGAATAAGGTTGCTCCTTTGCGAAGGAAGCTGACGTTCTTAATGCGGATGACCGTGTAGGAGCGGTCGAGTCCCGTCCTATTTTTCTATATCCGCACGTAGTTACCGCCATTAATCTTGCCAAAACGTGCCGTGTCCCAAGGTTACCATTCCCCTCTCTCACGAGATTCAAGCATCTCCCATGCAGAACAAAACCCTTTTCACGCTTCGCGTTTTATAAAAAGACGATGTTTACGACTTGTAAACGAGCGGAGTTATTGGTTATTACGCAAACGTGAAAAATGTCGTTTGTAAATCATTCGATATTCGTCTTGTGATTCAACGTGATAATTCTAGTTATAAGTATATACATTTGCAATTCAAGCGAAAACAGAAATCTTCTGGAGAACGCATTAATTAGTCGATATTTGCTTCTGGTAACTAATAATACGAATGATATGCCGCGATGTTCATTAAGGTAGTTGTTGGCTAATATAAGTAAAAACAAAGCTTAAAACTAAAAATACAAGACTTTTTATGTATTAAAAAACCATACATTAAGAAAGATGAATTTTAGTTATTATATTATATTATACAATGAAAAAATAAGTATTTTCAAGAAGAATTATACTCTCGTATGATTCAAGTAGTTAAAACTGAGAAAAAAACGTTGCAACGTCGCTCTGGCGCAGTACTACCACATAGTACTATTTATGTGTCAGTGACTTCACACGGGTTATTGCATAATCTCAAAAATGTCTTCAACTGCAGTAACTACCTTCAATCCCTTCTGTAATCTAATCACTCCTCAATGAATTTGAATGTAGCGGCAAAAGGCGACGTTGCTACATCGATCGAACTTCTCATAGTCATCGTGGAAAA
>SMSR01008725.1:77145-95699 GCA_019453355.1 Ceratina japonica
ATTCTAAGTGACTTTTGGTGAATGACTGTACCCTCTGATTTCAACTTGAAGAAAATAAATTGGTCATGTTGAATATAGACAATTACATAATAAAAAGTCAAAAATAAATATTTAAATAAAACAAAAATACTTCAGAAAGCAATACTTATAATTACTATTAAACATCTCAAATTTGTATAAAATTATGTTCTGATTACATTTTGTATTAGTTTATAATGTTTTTTTTTTAACTGTTCAGTGAACATTAATAAATTTTGTGTATTAATTAATTACATAGTGTTTACTATATATAGAAAAATATTGAAGTTTCTGGCAACGTTTTTTCAAGGTTTAAATAGGATTTGAAGTGGAATTTTATGAATCCTCCATAAGACGACGTGTTAAAATTGCAGACTTCAAATTGCTATTATATAATTTTTAAACGATGAAGTGAATCGGACCCAAACTTTGATAATTGCTTTAATATATATAAGTAATATATATAATATATATAATAAATAATATAATTAAAAACTATGTTTTGTTAACGTTTCAAGAATTTCTGAACGTTCTTATATACCTCCAGAACATCCTTAATTAAACATTGATCTACGCGAAGCCTTGATTACATTTCCTGTAATCACGTGTACTATTACGTTTGTAGTAGCACATTCCATACCGAAAAGGACGTGCATATGTTTTCGTTTACCTAAGNAATTGAATCGACGATTGAACAACTAAAAACGATGCACGAGTTTGGCCGAGTTTTGCCGAATCGATCCGATCTCGATATGCCGGCAATGCCGAAATCGGCTACTCACATGCTTCTAATAAAAAAATCGATATTACAGTTACTATTATCCAGTTACAATTACCGACACTAATTACCATAATGAAAAATCGATATGTTCATATATTTGAGAAAAAGCTACCATCAGTGGCCGTGTAAACAAATCAACGCTGGAGTCAACTCTTGTTTACATCCAAACGGACTCCGTCCCTTAAGGATATTATTAACCCTATTGAGAGATAAAAATCTTGGGGGAGCGCGACAAATATTTGAGGACGCGCGGTACTACAACTTCATGTAATACCTTTAATCGAATCGATGTTTATTCACCGCGCCTGACACAAGAGTAAACTAAAATCTTATACCGTGCAAGTGTAATTTAAGGATGTTCTGGAGGTACAATCGGAGACAAAAGTACATAAAATTCGAAATTCGTTAATATATTGGCAATGAAGGCTATTTATGATGTATATTTTGTATTAAAAATATAGATTAATTCCGAAAGATTTTGTTTAATTAGTGAATTACTTCTCATACTGGCTTTTTAATCAAGTTTCCTTAATATTAGAAAAGATTCTAAGTGACTTTTGGTGAATGACTATACCCTCTGATTTCAACTTGAAGAAAATTAATTGGTACATAATAAAAAGTCAGAAATAAATATTTAAATAAAACAAAAATACTTCAAAAAGCAATACTTATAATTACTAATAAACATCTCAAATTTGTATAAAATTATGTTCTGATGACATTTTGTAGTAGTTTATAATGTTTTTTTTTTAACTGTTCAGTGAACATTAATAAACTTTGATAATTGCTTTAATATAGTAAAAACTATGTTTTGTTAACGTTTCAAGAATTTCTGAACGTTCTTATAGTATACCTTCAGAACATCCTTAATTAAACATTGATCTACGCGGGGCCTTGATTACATTTCCTGTAATCACGTGTACTATTACGTTTGTAATAGCACATTCTATACCGAAAAGGACGTGCATATGTTTTCGTTTACCTAAGCACTAAAGAGGGAACGAAATCGAGCCGAACATATTCTAAGCTCCGGCTCGAGCTTATCGGTGTGTATTTCCATTCTACGATACGTGTACGCGACGCGTAATCCATATTATCATCGTTGCGTAACGTATGTGATAATTGTAACTAGTAAACAAAACTGATTTCACGAACGGTGGTCGAGTATTAATACAAAGATTGCCTTACAATTTTTTATTTACCAATTGAATCACGTAACGCGGAATTCTATTACGTACAAAGCATGTATTTTGGATTCTTAAATCATGTTCCATTATTCTTTAATGTTCACGTTGCATCAGTGCTGATAGTTACGTGAAATATGTGTAAACGTTATCCCCGTTGCGTAGTGCAAAATGTTTTATAATGTACACACGAGTAATTTAATGCCTTGGATTTCCTGAAAGAATTACGACTAAATGCGCATCAAGAATTTATCTCGATGTAGCACGTGAAAAACAGATTATTCATTTAACGTGAAATGAGATAATATTATTGATTATTTTTTATTTCCGACGTTCAGTCCATTTTGGAGCGAGTAATAAATAAATTTGACAGAATCGTATCACCGCGATATGATGTTATTCGAAGGCCGCACGCCAACCAAAGTAGCGAGATTTCATTCACGAAACATTAAAGTCACCGGCTGGTGCGTATGAAATGTCGTTCTGTTTCTCGAGTTTGAATCTTCCGTTCGGAAATCATCTATCACGTGTCTGTGTACTGTTATGAATCAATTTGAAAATGAAATAATTTTGTGTATAACAAAATCTATGTGTATGTATCTCAGTTAAACGTGAATGTACATGCCTATACATGTATGTATTTATTATTCTATTCTGTTATATTATATATATATTATATTATATTTATTATTCTACTCTCTTTTATTATTTAAGTCACGTCGTACACGTGCACAGTATTTAATGTGTCACATTTATTTTTTATCAACATTTCCGAAAACTGGTACTTAAATATTAGAAGATAAAATTCTGGATTACGAATCTACACGCTCTCTCCGCGAAATTTCAAGTCACCATGGAGTCATCGGAAAAAAATAGAAACCTCTCCTCCGGACGTCCTCAAATTACAACTCTGACATTGCAATACGTCCTGAATACTTCGAACATTAACTCCACCGTCGGACAGCATACTTATTTAGAGAGAACGTAGCCGACCTACCGCAAAAACTGGCTAGGACGCAATTTGCATAGAAATCGGTGTTGGCCGAGTTGAATTTGTAAAATTCTGCGTGCAACGATCGGAGATTGCGGATCAATCGATATCGGCAGCCAGCAGGCGCACGCGTGCTACTATACTCGCTATGTATGCAAGTGGTGATTCGCATATTTATCTCCCGAAGCGTGTAGGAGAAATAGTCAACGACGTCTCGGCTACTATTTATAAATAGATATGACGAGGGAGAGAGAGAGAGAGAAGCACCTGCCGCGTCGTAGCCGTTCACAATTGTCACCATTGACGTTTCTCGCTTTGCTCTTACGCAGAAGTGGCCTACCTTCCTTCAGAAAGCAAATAGCAAGTTCGAGAAAATTTCATGGTAATCGAAGGTTCATATTTCATGGCAAACTCGTAATCGAGAATCAGAGATTTTATTGTTAGGTAGAGCCATACGAAATGGCATAAAAAATGACAGATATAACTTCTGTAAAATGATTCATCAATTACTTTTACACGTTTCTAAATAATTAAGTAATTTTAACAATTTCATTACGTTATGTAATAATTATATTTTAAATTTTATTGCATATAACAAACACTAAAGGTAATCGTTTTTTAATTATGGACAGTTCTGTATTTTAGCTATCAAAGTCATACTCCAGTTTGCAAATCAAGTTCAGGTTAGATTGTTATACAAGATTATTACACATGGGTCATTAACGATATGACTCGTCCAGTGATACTAATCAACAATTATATAAATATTTCTTGGAAACCTGTATGACGTGTTTAAACTTAACGCATAAATCTCGCGCACACTGTCTAAACGTTGGCCAAATACTTGCTGTCTTTCAGATTTATGGACGAGAGAAAAATGGCAACACGTGTAAATGAATACTTGAAATCGTAAAACTCAATTAATTAAATAAATTCGAATAGAAAAAACTGCGAATGGATCGAATTGCGAAATGGGTTCGAGGTACAATTCCACTTGCAAAAAAAGTAATAAAGACTCAACTTATTAGCATTCATTAGCAATTTCCTGATAACAATTCTAGTCGCGAAGCAACTTTTTTTTACGAGCCAGTAGAACAACAGGTTTAAATGTAAATTATCATTCGTACGTAACGTTACTCTTCTTGGTTAATAAACCTCACTGCCAGGTGAGAGAGGCATCGTTCAATTCCTAAATTACTAGACCGGCGTTCATTGATTTCGCGGCTGCCAAAAGTATCATGCAACCGCATCGGAAACACTGGTTTTCGGTTCGCTAGATCATTGTCAATGTCAATCTCTACGTTGAACAAAAATAATATGTTACGGCAATTGCTGCTGCCAATGAAAGTGAATTTTCACAAAGGTGTCTCTCACGCTAATTTGCATCCGAGTTACCCGAAACTATTAAGGATGTTCTGGAAGTACAATCGGAGACAAAAGTACATAAAATTCGAAATTCGTCAATATATTGGCACTGATGGCTATTTATGATGTATATTTTTTATTAAAAATATGGATTAATTCCGAAAGCTTTTGTTTAATTAGTGAATTGTTTCTCATACTGGATTTTTAATCAAGTTTCCTTAATATTAGAAATGATTCTAACTCTGATTTCAACTTGAAGAAAATAAGTTGGTGATGTTGAATATAGACAATTACATAATAAAAAGTCAAAAATAAATATTTAAATAAAACAAAAATACTTCAGAAAGCAATATTTATAATTACTAATAAACATCTCAAATTTGTATAAAATTATGTTTGACACTTTCTAATAGTTTATAATGTTTTTTTTGTAACTGTTCAGTGAACATTAATAAATTTTGTGCATTAATTAATTACATAGTGTTTACTATATATAGAAAAAACTTGAAGTTTCTGGCAATGTTTTTTCAAGGTTTAAATAGGATTTGAAGTGGAATTTTATGAATTCTCCATAAGAAGACGTGTTAAAATATGCAAACTACAAATTGCTATAATTTTTAAGCAATGAAGTGAATCGAACCCAAACTTTAATAATTACTTTAATATAGTAAAAACGATGTTTTGTTAACGATTTTGACAAGAATTTCTGAACTTTTTTATATACCTCCAGAACATCCTTAACTGCTATCTGAATTCGTTCCAGGAATTTTCTCATATCGACACACTCTTCACGCTCGCATATTTAAGAAACTAAGAGTTTCAGAGAATTTACTCAAATCATTTGAACTTCACGCACGCGATTTTACGTTTTCTAAAATATTCTGAAATTAATACTCACTTTGTAGCTGGTGTATAGTCGCTTGGTACTCGGCGAGCTTTTCGTCCACATAATCCTGGCTCTGGTTGGCTATTATTTCGGCAGTGCTGGGTCCGCTGGATTCCTCTTCCGTCTGCGAGTGATCCAGTGGCACTCCGACGTATTCGTACTCGCCGGGTCTGTACGTTCCAATCATATATTCGGGTGGTCCACTGACCAAAGGCGACGTTGCTCCACTTTCCACGGAACTCTATCGCAAGCAATTTACCAAAAGGATATATATCACTTAATGAGGAAAGCTAATCGAAAACCGCAAAACGTAATTTCGTCCTGTGACAAATTGACTCGAGATTCAACTGTGCATTCGCGTTTGACGCGAAGCTGGACGTTGAAAGTTAACCGCGGCCTACATTTTATTTGGGCGTCTCTATTTCGATCACGACGCTTCGACCAGTTCGACCGCGTGGGCGTGAACGGTGGTGTCCACGTGGTGAATTCGCTTCGAACCTTCTCGCGAATCGAACATGTGGAACGTAAAATTAAACGCGAAACGGAACGACGCGGAGTCACGTTTCCGTGATGCTCGAGGATGAAAACCTTCGGGAAACGTCGAGTCTTGTGGTTCGCCGCCGCGTGAACCGTGAGACATGTCTACCTCTATACCCACCCCTTTCTCGAGAGAGAGAGTTGACACGTGTTCCACGCCACGAGTACAACCCGACATGCAACGTTTCCTGTTTCGAAGAAGAACGACGTTGCTAACAGCTATCTATATTTACTGATTGGATCTGTCTATTCCGATGACTAATGAACCCAAAATAAAGAACAGTTTTGGCTATCCTCCATGGAATCTAACGCTTCTGCGATTACTTCCTGACGTATTAATCTCTGATCTCATGAAAACTGATGCCTGTGCAATTATTAAGCATTGGACACCTATCCATTAATTGAGACATCGATAAATATATCGATTGGTCTATGTTAGTTCTAATACATCTTATCTAACAATAAGTATATTAGAGGGAGAGATACAGAAATTGCAATAAAACAGCGGGTTGCTCACTTTTTTCAGAAAAGAAGTCATAATAACCTACACTGAGAAAACGGTGGTCTGACGATTATCAAAAATTGAAATATAGTGTCAAAAAAGTATTTCACATAAAAAATCGTGTTTTCGACGAACAATTCAAGTCGACTTAAATTGTTAAAACAATCGCTATTTCGCGAAAAAAAATTCTAAAAATATAATCATGTCTACTTCACTAGTAAAACTCATGTAGATAATGAAAAATTTTTTTTTTTGTTACAGGTGGAGTTGGACGAGACTTCTACTGCTCGCCGTTTTTTGGAAAAGTGGTTCACGGTAATCACTGCACAGCCGCCATTTTGTAAAAAAAATATCAATAAAAAATTTTGTTCTCTTCTTCAAGAGTTGCTTAATCCAATGTTATATTATTTGTATACCTTTAATCTCAAATGTCCTTTAAAAAAAATAATTAAAAAAGCCTTGTTTCTTAGAGCATAAGGGAGATATAACCCCTTGAGTACCGAAACTTATAAAATATTCTAACAGAAATTGGAGCACTAAAAATTATTCATATGCACTAATTACGTACAAATTAATGCAAATTTACTGTTAATATTTCGTAGGATGAAGGTTTTGGTATTCAGGGCTTGAAGTACTACCGGAAAGCCGAATAATATCGGTACGTTACTGGGTCAACAGCCTGTCAGTACAATCTCTTTTGTTAAAGGTCATACAAGGACAGCAACCCCGCTGTTTTACCGCAGTTCTCGTATCCCTCTCTCTAGAATACTGAGAATGTTCTACTATTTTCATATCTAGACTATTAACCCATTGAACTCCCACGTCAATTTGCTAGCTATTGTTGTAAATTGGAAAATTGTTTATCGCATTAACCCTTTCGCTCCGCCGGAGTGATCCCACCGCGCCGAGAAGTGTGCACCATGCCGACTATAATTACATATTGTATATACATATGTATGTGATGCTGACTATATGTATATATAATTGATGCCGATTGTAGTCGTACACTGAGAAAAACGAAGCTACAAAATTTTAGCAATATTTATTGTATATTTAAGTCAAAATTACTATATTTGAATAGTAATCTTGAAACATGTTTGGATTTAATTAATGACTGCTAAACTTTAAGGAAAAATTCGTCTGTATGCTTAGTATCATTTTTACTTATTGAACTCAAAGGAAATTACCGAATTATATAATAAAATCTTTAATCTATATATGAAATAATATAAATCGCGTGCAGTAATATAAGGTAAAGTAATATAAGGAAAATGTAGAAACTGAATATTAGAAATCACTAACCAGGGATAGTAAAAATTAGTAACTGTGGATAGAAATTATTATTACTGTGTAGAAATTACTATATAGATTTGTAATAAATACAAAAGGAACGTAATTATTACTCAAAGAAAGTATTTTTTTGGTTCTACATTTCAATTTTTGCTAATCGTCAGACCACTGTTTTCTCAGTGTAGCTCTTAGTCGCCGCTCGTTCAAAAAGGACGTCGCGTGGACGCCGACTATAACCGGCACCCGTACACACAGCTTATCCTAGTTTTTGTAAGGTCTCCTTTTTCTAGGTATTATTATAATTATGTGATCTATTCTCTTCTTTCATTATGTATCTATTACTATTATGCGTATACAGCGAGAGTCGAAATAGCCGTTCTGTATTAAGCTGATTTTTGTTTTTTATTGGTTTTATTTATTTGGGTCCAATTGTATCATTTTGTAATTTGAAGAAGAAATAAACAAATTTAAAAAAAAAACCGTACACACAGCATGTGACACAAACACCGACTATAATCGGCACCCGTAACAAAAGGGTTAATTCCAAAGAAAGACGTACGTACCTGCGTCGGTATGAAGGGCCTGGGCGCCTGACTTCCCACTGGAATGGGCGACGGCCACCTGGGCCTGGGACACTGAATGTATCCCGTGGGCGACCCGAGAACTGGTGACATTCCGGGTGAAATCGGCATCCCGATAGGCACCGGGCTCATCGGATGCATCATTCCAGTATACGTCAGCGGGGACGCAGGATGAGCGTGATGAACGGGGGTCGGCGGGCCCCGGGCTCGTTGGGGATGCGGCGAGCCCGTGGGACTGAACGGCGAAGGGGGCCCATACTGGCCAGGCGCGTTAGGCCTACCCTGCCAACCACCCCCTGGCCCTGGTCTACCATGAGGTTTCGACGGCGGCTGCGACATCGCTGGCTATTTCGAAGCTTCTCGCGGCGCGCTTTGATTACCTAGCATCGCTGTGAAAAAAATATGCAAACGTTTCGTTAATAACTCGTTTCCTAAGAATCGAATTTCACTTTTGTAGATACTGTGTGTATTGATGATAATGAAATGATAAAGATTAGGTACACTGAGAAAAACGAAGCCACAAAATTTTAGCAATATGTAAAAGAATATTCCTTTTAAAACTCATCTTGAAGTAGACACATATTGCGCATATCTGTAGAACAAGACAACGGACAGACACAGCTGATTAGAGGAGAAAAGGGAGAAAAGCCATATGTATTATAAAATCTAAGTGATTAGGATTGTCGGAATAAATTGATACTTTCTTCAATAAATCTTTGTGGAATAATAGCTTTTAATGTCGTTTCTTGTGTTTACAGTTAAGCGTGTACAGTTGGTTAAATTAAATTTTGGATTTAAGGCTTTCACGGTTATAAGCCCTTTGTAAATAATTGTAAATAATAAATATCTTGTGTTTACGGTGAAACTCAGTTAGGTTATTATTTTCTCAAGATAAATTAACAAAGAAAGGATAGACATATTATATTATAAAACGACATTTTGTCAGCTATTTGGAAACAACAATGGAGAAACTATGTTTTAATTTTACGGTAAAAGCGAAACCAGACGACCCAAAAACAAACATATATGCCATAATCTCAGTTTCTACTCCTACTAAGCAAACTTTATCATTTATTGTTTATTTAAGTCAAAATTATTATATTTGAATAGTAATCTTGAAACATGTTTGGATTTAATTAATGATTGCTAAACTTTAAGGAAAAATTCGTCTGTATGCTTAGTATCATTTTTACTTATTGAACTCAAAGGAAATCACCGAATTATATAATAAAATCTTTAATCTATATATGAAATAATATAAATAGCGTGTAGTAATATAAAGTAAAGTAATATAAGGAAAATGTAGAAACTGAATATTAGAAATCACTAACCAGGGATAGTAAAAATTAGTAACTGTGGATAGAAATTATTATTACTGTGTAAAAATTACTATATAGATTTGGAATAAATACAAAAGGAACGTATTTATTACTCAAAGAAAGTATTTTGTTTGTACTATATTTCAATTTTTGCTAATCGTCAGACCACTGTTTTCTCAGTGTATTGATGATAATGAAATTATAAAGATTAGGTAATAAAGTGTTCGTTATCCTCCATACTTTTGTTATCAGTCGTTAGACCTCGGATTCCATGCGTTTATGTAAAAATTGAATGTAGTTAGTTAGTTAATCAGTTTATTGTAAAAATACAAAAGGGTCCTAAACACAGTCCGTCTAGCCTAAAAATTGAATGTATACAATAAGTAACCACTGCATTCGATGCATAAAACTACGTAAAATATGAATGGTAAATATGCATACAGCGAAGAAATGATAAAAGAAACATTTATTCAAAGTGCATTCAATTTTGCATAAAAATTCGCAGTTTAGTAACGGCTCACGAGTTGTGCATATTATAGTCGTGCAATTAGGACGTGAACGATCGTGTATTGTTATCGATCAGGGAAAGAGATATCGTAGGGAAGTCGAAGTGCCTTCGACGTGTAACGAGCTCTGGGTCGCGTAGTGGCAGTGAGTAGGCAGATTAGAGTGGGCAATCGTCCAAAATCCCTCAAAATAGGCGCTTAGATTGTCTACCTTCCTGCTGACTCGCGCACGCTAACGCGTGAAAAATGTTTAGCGGATAAACTGCGGCGCCCTGCGCGACATTAGCCAAGAAGAAAAGGATGAGACGTAAAAAAATAAGTAGCCGCGAGTCAAATAAAAAACGTCATTTCCAACTTTCATTAAGAGAATAAAATTATTATAATATTATAAGATATTGTGGCCCTCTAAATTACTTCCAATCCCTTTCAACTGCTTTTTACGTTTAAAATCGTATCGGAAACGATCGAATTAACCTAAATTATAGCGATAAAACGTACTAAACGTTTTGGAGAAAATTTCACGTAATATAAGGAAGTTGGCGCAGCGCAGGTCGAAGGTCCAAAGGTTTTTGGCTGGACATCGAGTGTGGGCCGACTAAATATAGCGGGAAAATCTATTTCCGAGCGACTCGAGCCGTGCCCACAGACGCGTCCGACACCGCAGGTATATTTGCGACGACTGCGTCAGGTATTTCAGAAAATGACGCGAATATTAACACCTACGATCAGCCTTGTCGTCATACGCGTTCATGGCGCCATACGATATTAGCGCTGTGTATTTTTCTTTCATTCAATTTACGAAAACTACAAGGATTTTACTAGACGTCTTCCTGCGTGTCTTTTAGCGCGATTATGAAAATTTGAAAGCTGTCTATTAGAAATATTAATAACTAATTTGTATTGCAGGACAAAGAATTGTGTGAGTGTGTTGTGTGAGTATCGATTATGAGCCCGAAAACTGAAGTAACACAGCATGATCTGAGCAGTTATTAATTTATTATCAATTTAAAATAATATATTATAATGATATTTGTTGAATGATAATATATTATAATTAAAATAAATAATATATTATAAATTTAAATGATTATATATTTATAAATTATAAATTAATTATAATTCCGCGGAACCATGATCGTGACCCATATTCAAGGATTATTATTTTATTATTCTCTTCGCTCTCTTTTAATGCTGCGTTTGAATCTCGTATTGCTTTTGAGGCAGCTCCCTTTCCGATCTGTGAAAATAAACAGGGCAGGAAAGGGTGGCAAAGAAAACCGACGTACTATCGAGGAACCGGTTCTCGATCTAACAAACTTTTTATCAGTTCAAAAAATATAGTAGCGTTTTTACGTTTATGTCAACAGTTAATTCTGTCAAATGCTTTTTGAAAAGAAGATCGACGGTTCAGAAATACGTGTTGTGTAAATGTGGTTAATATTCTGAATTTTCGTGGAAATAAATGTGTTAAGCGACATATTTGCAAAAAGTCCTTATTGGGATTTCGTCTTGTGTATTTAACTTTTTGATTACTCGAATTAGAAGTCGATTAGTCATTTTTTCATTTATTACATCATTATTATCATATCATTCTTGAATTTATTACAAGAAAAAAAAATTTTCATTTATTACATCATTATTATCATATCATTTTTGAATTTATTACAAGAAAAAAAATTACATTTATATTATAAACCAGATTATTTGATACTTTACATTTGATCAAAATCTGATTATTTGTTCAGACAATTGCTGGACTTGGCAAAATGGCAAATGAAAAAACATTCTTTATGCAAAGTATAACGAAGAAAATTTGACAGGTTCTGGTAAATAAAATACAGATCATAATAAATCGTCTGTGCATCAATGAAATAAATTTATTTTTCAACAGAAATGAAGTACAATTATGAAAATTTGTACTTTTATTATCAATGTCAGCTATTTAGAACGATTCAAAACTAGTTAATTGACTATACGAAGTTCCTTTGAAAACTAACAAACCAGTTTTGTCAAAGATACGACGCGTCCATTTTATATCTGATAAAATTAAATCCAATGCGAAAGTATGTTCGACGAAGCGCGAGTTCGAGTTCGTTCCACCGATTTGAATAAAGCATCGAGAGGAATCGAGGGACGGTCTATTTATAAAGATGGACCACTCGACAACGATAAGTCGTGTATACATACGAAATTCAGGTGCACTTCTGTTTCGAAAATGGAGTGGATCATTTTCCATTATGCTAAAATCAAAGAGAATTTAATATGCTTCGTTTTGAATTATTTTATATTCGATATTGAATACAATTAAATGAAAGGAATAGAAAACAGTGCCCTGATTTATCGACAAGTTTCCAAAAACTTCTTCTAACTTACTCCATAAACTATACCAAACCAGAGAACATTATGCAAATTATAAAGTTTTATATAGAGTACAAAGTTATTTTAGTTGAAAATCTTCGATGAAAACACAGGAACAAAGTATTGTTACTATCGATCACGAAGTTATAAAGGAGTAAAAGGGTCTATATATGAGGCAGTTAGTTTTGCTGGATCCTGGACCTCGGATGCTGCGTCCAAAAATAAAATGACTGCCGAATTAACGAACAGAAATAGTCATCGTTCAGAACCGATGCTTCTGACACAGGTTGCTCGCATCGGTTGGCCCCGATGGGAAATTATCGTTTCAAACTTTCGATCGACTCGGAATAACATTAAACTCCACAACGCACGAGGGAACGACGATGTAGAGAAGATTTGATAAATTTGTTAACAAAGTTTGGAAACTCTACGTCTGCATCGTGACTGACAATTGAGATTATTGTAATATTAAGTAGATTAATCAGTTTCATGGAAATCGAAAGCAAAATCAATTTTAATTAGTAATTTAGTTAATGTTTTATAGCTGAAATACGTAACTAAAATAATAATGTAATTTTAAGTAGATCAATCAGTTTCATCGAAATCGAAAGCAAAAACAATTTTCAAACAGGTATTTGTTAATGTTTTATAGCTGAAACACGTAACTAAAATAATATGAAATTAAAATTACAGAATTTTTTACTTATCACTATTTTTTGGAAAAGACTTATTCATGCTAAACTTTAATACACTAAGTGAGCTCGATAACGTAGAGCGTGTATCGAGTCCAAGAGCGCAGAAGGTCTAACAACATTTAAACAGAACAACTAAATAGTTATAAAATAAGTAAACGATACCGAGAAGACGGCGAGCCGCGGACACGGATGATCAACGAAATCCTTGTCGATTTTGCAAAGATACACTAATCGCAATCAATTCAAATTCGTTCGTGGCACGAGTCTTGGAGTTATCATCGGTGAACGCGATCCGGCTCTGAACTTCAACGCAGGACACGGCGATCGAGGAGGAAAACTGGCGCGCGATCAACGAATCGATCGGTTTCGATTATTTCGTAGTCCGGTCCACGAGGAAGACCACGAAGAGACTGATCCGGCCCGCTGGTTCATCGGTCCAGGATCCGCTTGCCGCGACATTTATATTTAACTTTGGCGTCGCTCAAGCTTTTCGGCTCGGGCTTAACCGCCTCGCGCGATTCCGCTCCGCGTTCCCGTTCTACATTTCCCTCGCCCCTTTACCTCGCCGATCATCACACTTCCGTTTTATTATCGGCGCTGAGGTAAGTTTGACGACAATTTTTCTTATTTATATTCGCGGAGAACTTTAGGCGTCGAATTTTCAAGACTTTGGTGTGCGAGGCAATAGCTGTGAGAGCAACAGTTGAATAACCGGAAGTTAGCAGCTGGTCCGATGTTGACGAGCGCCTTGACCTCCTTGTAGTTCAACAGAGAATTTATTTTCAGTTTTAAAGAAATAGCAATAAGGATTGCTCTTGTTTTATTTACATCACCAACAGAGAATATATTTTCATTTTTAAAGAAATAGCAATAAGGATTGCTCTTGTTTTGTGTACATCATTGACATCCGAGCATCCTAAGTTTTATTTTCCATCCTATTTTCTAAATATGTGTCGATAGAAATAGTATAATAGACTATAAGAAAGAAAATTAAAGTATTGAAAGATCGACATACTTAATTTAAAATACAGAAATACTAATCTAGAGTGTAGTTCTTTGGCTCGGAGTTCAAATAGGATAGGTTATTCAGTCGAGAATTATGAAATAAAAATGCAAAAATTTGCTTCCATTCATTTATTAATCAAGACTTAACTATTTTTACAATTACTGGATTTTTCACTTCAAAGTCACAATGTTATGTGACATTATAGAAAAAAACTACAGATTTAGATTTATTAAAGTATCACACATAAAAGTTTTACAATTTTATTACATAACAGTAATTATAGTACAGAATATACAAAATAAATAAATAAAAACGTGCAACGTAAATCGATTGTATTCGTAACTTCTGAAGTGCACGTTTCGCATTGGAGATAAGTATATTTAGCACAATTAATTGATTAGGTTGCGAGTATATTATAAATAATATAAATTACGTGTCGCCCTCAAGTTTTACAGGCTTCATGTTCGGCTTACGTACATGGTGATAACTTGGCAAAATCTTATGTAAGAAATCTATTTGACTTAGTGGAGGCTGAAATAAAATATGAGACTAAATATATTTGAAAATCACAATATCGTGTATTGTTGAATAGGCTTACATATGGCTTATCGTTCATGTCTCTACGATGACTTTCACCCCCATATATTATAGTATTTTCGGGTATTACATCTGGTTCTGTCAACGAACACGAAGCTCCAATAACACAGCCATTGGTCAATTCAACTTCACGACCGACACGTGCTAGAAATTAACACATAGTTCGAATAATTTCTACGGCATAACTTCTTAGGCATACAATAAGGTACATAAATATTTGTATACGTCATAGAATTGAATAACTTCTTTAAAATAATAATGATTATAGATAGCAGATTAAACGAATTTGATTACCTTTGGTTTCCAAGACATTATTATCTCCGACTTTAAATGCCTCGCACGTGCAGTCAGCTTCAAACACGTTATAACTGCCTATTATTTGCACTGGTGTTGTTGCTGGCTCTTGAGCGTTTGGTGGTAGCCTATAACAAATAAATAATATGTATATATATATATATATATATAAATAAAACTATATCTTAAACGAAAATTACCTGTTTACTATAGTTGCCATTTCTTCGATAATATTCCCTTCGCCTATTATAATTGGACCAGCCTCTGCAATGACACTTGCTCTAGGATGTATTATGGTTTTTGGCCCAATAGTAATATCTCCTTTTAAAATACTCTCCTCGCATACTAACGCTCCAGATGCTATCTTTATGCTGCACATATATATAAAATTTATATTTTTTCATACATTACTGTCTACTTATGGTAAGTTTAACCTCAAAATATAAATATGTATCGCAGACTTCGATTTCGATGAACAGATTATTTCTTGCACTCGTTCTTTAAGAAACGTAACAAACGAGCAGAGAAATATAAATAATAATTGAATTTTCTCACTTGGTACGACGATTGACAGATGACATCATTGTCAGCGGCTCTCCTTCTTTCTCCTTACGCTTGCATCAACTTATGTGCATGTTGTGCATACAGAGAGAAACTGAGATCACAGTTTCAGATTCAGAGTTCAGAGTACCGAACGGCGAACGGCGAACACAAATGTATGATGTATGTAGTATGTAGTGTGTGCACCTATTGTAGGAGGCGCTAGTAGGCCTGTGCATATTACCTGAGGAGATACTACAGAAAATACTACTATCTCTCCTCGGTATATATCATCGTATATCGGAGTAGTCAAGCAATGTTGAACGAATAAAGAAATTATTACTACCACCGAGGAGAGATTACTAAAGAGTGGCAGCCTTATGGGACCTCGCGGCCCACTTTAATACCGGCATCTCAGTGTCTCCATCTAAGATACGCTGGCCCGAGAAATAAGAAACACAAAGCAAAACTACTGTCGGTCCAGTCCAAAAAGATATTTTTGAGGTAAAATGTAGTAAAATACAGCTGTAAAAAGAGTAAGTTTATTACTTCCTACTTTCTTATTCAACTATCAGGTGCTTAAACACATATAACCTGTCGGGCTGGAAAAAAAGCATCGGTGAATCTGAAAGTCGGTACACTACGAAACAGTCATTCTGTGGGATTTCATGAATCTACCTTGCCGGTTTGGGCCCCCTTGGGCCCTTTTTTGGGGCCGCGCTTTAACACAGGCGCTGCCACTCTTTAGTAATCTCTCCTCGGTGTAACTACTGTATTTAAAAATATCCAATCTTTCTGATAAATAAAGTATCAAAAAAGAAAAGAAAAGCGTATTAAAGCTTCGAAATGATTATGAGCAACGCACATGCGGCTCACACACAGCACCTCACAGTTAGAATTGCACACATTTGTTAGTATTTGTACTCTGTATGTTCCTGGCAGACAAATGTCTATGAAAAACTATGACATTTGGAACCTTTTGCATAGATTGTCGTAAAAAAGCATACAGGTTTTCCTTCACATAAATTACTACTTTCTACGATCTTTTACTACTATCTATTGTGACTACGATCTTTTACTACTAACGCATGAATGTGGAGATTTTTACGCTTTTCTACTACTTTCAACATCTATCTATCTATCTATATCTATCTATGGGAAATAAATTGAAACACTTGTTTACTTGAACGCAATTTTTTTTTTTCTTATCCTCTTCCACTAAACTAAAAGTTCATTTCATAATGATGACACAAAAGAAATAATTTTGCATAGAAAAGTCTAGATATCTTTGAAAAACAATATCCATTTATATTGTCACGAAAGTGACTTAAAATGACAAGAATTAGAAAGTGTAATTTCGCATAAAAAGTGTAGATACTTACGAAAAACTATATTCTTTCCTATGCATTTCTATTCATTCTGAAAACATTGAAAATGTAGGAAATAGAGAATGCGTAGTTTTGCATAGAAACGTCTAGATATCTTTGAAAAACTATAACATTTTATGCATTTCTATCTCGCCGAAAACCACTTAAAACGAAAAGAATTGAAAAATAGTATAAATATTTCTGAAAAACTATGTCTTTCTATGCATTTCTATTCTTTTTCATCATTGATAGTTAGTATCATCATTGATAGTCAGTAAATAACATAACTAATT
Organism: Ceratina japonica; assembly: GCA_019453355.1. Classification (NCBI taxonomy): domain Eukaryota; kingdom Metazoa; phylum Arthropoda; class Insecta; order Hymenoptera; family Apidae; genus Ceratina; species Ceratina japonica. Next base: position 94,256 of record SMSR01008725.1, read on the forward strand.
AAATTACGAATAAAAAATATTTTTGAAATATCCCATGATTAAAAATTGATAAATGGAATTAAGAAGCATGACGTAGACAGAAGAAAAACACAGCTTATTGTTAGATATTTTTCTTTCTTTTATTTCATGTGTAAATGTATATACCTACCAATAAAACGTGAAGGAACATTTAAAAAAAAGTGTCATCTCAAAAAATGCCTCTAATATTTACATATTTGCTACATGTACATTTGACAATTTGATTTTATAATTTATTTCGAGAAATCAAGGGAAAAAGATTTACAAGATGTTACAGATCAATGAAGAAGAAAGCGAACGTCTGTACAAAGGTAGAGAATGATCGGGAATATGAGTCCGTCTCGAGGTAAAATCTCTCTAAAAGGATTAAGAAGATCAAGGATCGGGGCAAACGGTAAATCGATAACGCTTAAGTCGCGCCGGTCTAAAGAACATAACTCTTTCATCTCGTTTTCCATTTTTTTTTTTTTTTTTAATCGATATTTAATATAACTCTATATTATCCGTCAACTTTTATTTATTATATATATATTTTTATATATTATATATTATAAAATTTAACTCCAAATTGCGATAATAACGTCTAATTGCAACGTGCGTGCGCGTGTACGTGTTGCGCCTTTGTGTGTGTGTGTTTTGCATTTACTTTTCTCCTTGTCCCTCTCGCTCTCTCACTTTCTCTCCCCTATATGATTCATTTTCATTTTTTCTTCTTCTTTTTTTTTTGGTGTTTCGTCTCTTAAACCGTATTTCCTCCACATCTAAACAACAGTAGTCTCGTGTATTAGTGTAAATGTATGCGCTTGTGTATGCATGTATGTATGTATGTATGTATGCGTGTATCGTACAGTATATGTGTATGTCCGGTACACAGTGTATACAATGGGTGGGTGGGTGGCTTTTCGGGTGGCTGTGGGTAAACGATTACAGGTGGTAATGTATCTTGCACTCGCGCGTACGTGATCGTGTACGTGTTTTTTTTCTTTCTTTATCTACAGTTAAACGAATTCTACGCACTTACTCGTTAATCGGCAGAATAATATGCATTTCTTAATTTCGCTATAAGTATATTTAAACCGTCCGAAAACGTGTCAGTCGGCGCACCGTGACGGATTCGCCATCGCTCTCGTCGAGCCCTCTTCCTATTCCTTTTCCTCTCTCTTATTTTTAGAGGTCCTCTCTCTCTCTCTCTCTCTCTCGCTCTCAACTGTTCCAGTCAACGTAACACAATTCGCGGTGACTCCGTTCTTTGTCCTTTTCGATTTCTACTCTCTCGACGTTGTTCTTCGTCCGCCATTTTCTCACGGTTCAGTGTTTCCCTGCATCTTCGAATTCGCCCACGAAAATGCCACAGTCTCCCCTCTTCCACGACTTTCAGGTAATCGTCGCTACGTTTATTTCTCAGTCGTTTGATCGAAATTTGTCT
>SMSR01008729.1:9600-20087 GCA_019453355.1 Ceratina japonica
TCGAAGTTACGATTTCAAGAATTTCTTCAATTTCGATTTTAACTTATTGATATACTTATACTAAATGAAGATGACATGGAAAAGGGATTGGACGCGGATTGAGTTAAAGATAAGTAACGAGACGTTTCAATTTTATTTAAACTATTTCTTTATTTAATTAAATTTCAAGAGAATAATACAATAATTTACAAAGAGGATTGTTTAAAAGAATACTGCTTATAAAATTATAGCTGATAATTTGATCGCTGATACTGGTACCATAGGGATTATGTCTTTGTTGATTGTGTAGATGTTGTCTTCATTACTTCTCGAAGTTGACTGAAAGATACCTGGAACAAACGAAAAACAATGTTAAAATCACTCAGAATTATAGAAATGCATGAAATCAGAAAGATTCTATGCATTTTGCATCTAACTCTAATGTTTAAAGAGTTAAATACAATTAATTAGCATTTTATCGGCATTGAAGAAATCCGGTTGTACTACACTGTCAAAGCAGTGAAGTTTTGGCCAAAAATTTCGTTTTACCTCAATTACTCCTAAATTATTAGACTTACGGGAAAATTGCATAAGACCTTACTTGTAGCTGACAACTAGAACTACAACTTTCGTCTAAAACATTTTTCGCTAACATCAATAGTTAACGAGTAATTAGCAAAAAATGGAAAAACAGTTTTTTGGGAAATACTCGAAAACTATACACACTGACGAAAAATGCTTCAAATAAAAGTTGCAAATCTAATTGTCAGCTACAAATAATGTACTATGCAATTTCCCCGTAAGTCCAACGGTTTAGGAGTAATTGACGAAAAACGAGAATTTCGAAGAATCTGAAGGGGTATCCCTTGGCAAAATCTCGGAAAATTGAAAAATTTTATTTTCACGCAATTTCGAAAAACGCTTCAAATAAAAGTTGTAAGTATTGCTATTACCTATAAAAAACGTCCTATACAATTTTCTTCTATCTCGAATATTTCAGGAGTAATCGTAAAAAAACTGGAACTCGAACTGTTTCCTTGGATTGTCTCTAGTTTTATTCTTTTCCAACAGATGGCGCTAGGTTTACATTCCACTCCTCGTAGCGCCTCGTAGTCTACAGCACTACCACTATACTGCACACGACTGCAGCTCCGTCGTTGCACCCGTTTCCTTAGGGAACCAGGGAACAGTCGAACAGCCGACTGGACGCCACCGCAGCAGCCTTGAAACGGCCTTGACCCCTCGACCCTTCCTTTCCCTCCGAAGGCCGCGGTTGCCCGGCAACCGGCGACAGCCATAACCGCGGATCCCCCTTCTCTTCCTCCATGAGTCATCATCATATGTTTGGCTATGACGTTTCCTCGTGTGTCAGTTGCCCCACGGCTCTACGCGCGACTGGTGTCCGCGCGACGACGATGCAAGAATGAAACGTGAATCGACGGACGTCTCTTCTCCCAAAAAGAGTGAAACTCCGTCAGAATTATGTGGCAAAGGGAAGGAGGAGCAAGGTGGACAGATTCGTCTAGCCGTCCTCAGCGGGAACTTTGCCACTGCTGGAAGTTTGTTCGGCAAACTTGCCGGAAGCGTTGTCGTTGACTCCGTAGTAAGTGGCCACGTGACGCGAACCCTCCCGTTCATTATTGAAGTATTTCTAATTACTAGTCGAACGGGTGACTCAAGAGATTCTGGACTGACACGCATAGAAAATTGTATAATAGATCAGGCATGGGCAAAAAAGTTACTCCCGAAAGACTTAAGTTAACTTAGGTGGGGATGCTTGAATGTATGTGTCATAGTGAGAGAAGAAAGTAGTAGAAGACATGTAGACAATATACAATTGCAAGTCATGTACAGTCTAATAAAAAAATGCCAAAACTGTGTATTAGGATGATAGAATATTGGAATATTGGAATATTGAAAGATTAGAATATTAGAATATTAGAATATTAGATCATAAGAATATTGGAATATTAGATCATAAGAATATTGGAATATTAGTTTATTAGATCATTAGAATATTAGAATATTGAAATATTGGAATATTGGAATAATGGATTATTGGAATACTAGAATACTAGAATATTGGAATATTGTGGAATATTAAAGTACTGAAATATTGGAATATTAAAGTACCGAAATATTAGAATATTAAAGTACTGAAATATTGAAATATTAGAATATTAGATCATTAGAATATTAGAATATTGAAATATTGGAATATTGGAATAATGGATTATTGGAATACTAGGATACTAGAATATTGGAATATTGGAATATTAAAGTACTGAAATATTGGAATATTAAAGTACCGAAATATTAGAATATTAAAGTACTGAAATATTGAAATATTAGAATATTAGATCATTAGAATATTAGAATATTGAAATATTGGAATATTGGAATAATGGATTATTGGAATACTAGGATACTAGAATATTGGAATATTGGAATATTAAAGTACTGAAATATTGGAATATTAAAGTACCGAAATATTAGAATATTAAAGTACTGAAATATTGAAATATTAGAATATTAGATCATTAGAATATTAGAATATTGAAATATTGGAATATTGGAATAATGGATTATTGGAATACTAGGATACTAGAATATTGGAATATTGGAATATTAAAGTACTGAAATATTGGAATATTAAAGTACCGAAATATTAGAATATTAAAGTACTGAAATATTGAAATATTAGAATATTAGATCATTAGAATATTAGAATATTGAAATATTGGAATATTGGAATAATGGATTATTGGAATACTAGGATACTAGAATATTGGAATATTGGAATATTAAAGTACTGAAATATTGGAATATTAAAGTACCGAAATATTAGAATATTAAAGTACTGAAATATTGAAATATTAGAATATTAGATCATTAGAATATTAGAATATTGAAATATTGGAATATTGGAATAATGGATTATTGGAATACTAGGATACTAGAATATTGGAATATTGGAATATTAAAGTACTGAAATATTGGAATATTAAAGTACCGAAATATTAGAATATTAAAGTACTGAAATATTGAAATATTAGAATATTAGATCATTAGAATATTAGAATATTGAAATATTGGAATATTGGAATAATGGATTATTGGAATACTAGGATACTAGAATATTGGAATATTGGAATATTAAAGTACTGAAATATTGGAATATTAAAGTACCGAAATATTAGAATATTAAAGTACTGAAATATTGAAATATTAGAATATTAGATCATTAGAATATTAGAATATTGAAATATTGGAATATTGGAATAATGGATTATTGGAATACTAGGATACTAGAATATTGGAATATTGGAATATTAAAGTACTGAAATATTGGAATATTAAAGTACCGAAATATTAGAATATTAAAGTACTGAAATATTGAAATATTAGAATATTAGATCATTAGAATATTAGAATATTGAAATATTGGAATATTGGAATAATGGATTATTGGAATACTAGGATACTAGAATATTGGAATATTGGAATATTAAAGTACTGAAATATTGGAATATTAAAGTACCGAAATATTAGAATATTAAAGTACTGAAATATTGAAATATTAGAATATTAGATCATTAGAATATTAGAATATTGAAATATTGGAATATTGGAATAATGGATTATTGGAATACTAGGATACTAGAATATTGGAATATTGGAATATTAAAGTACTGAAATATTGGAATATTAAAGTACCGAAATATTAGAATATTAAAGTACTGAAATATTGAAATATTAGAATATTAGATCATTAGAATATTAGAATATTGAAATATTGGAATATTGGAATAATGGATTATTGGAATACTAGGATACTAGAATATTGGAATATTGGAATATTAAAGTACTGAAATATTGGAATATTAAAGTACCGAAATATTAGAATATTAAAGTACTGAAATATTGAAATATTAGAATATTAGATCATTAGAATATTAGAATATTGAAATATTGGAATATTGGAATAATGGATTATTGGAATACTAGGATACTAGAATATTGGAATATTGGAATATTAAAGTACTGAAATATTGGAATATTAAAGTACCGAAATATTAGAATATTAAAGTACTGAAATATTGAAATATTAGAATATTAGATCATTAGAATATTAGAATATTGAAATATTGGAATATTGGAATAATGGATTATTGGAATACTAGGATACTAGAATATTGGAATATTGGAATATTAAAGTACTGAAATATTGGAATATTAAAGTACCGAAATATTAGAATATTAAAGTACTGAAATATTGAAATATTAGAATATTAGATCATTAGAATATTAGAATATTGAAATATTGGAATATTGGAATAATGGATTATTGGAATACTAGGATACTAGAATATTGGAATATTGGAATATTAAAGTACTGAAATATTGGAATATTAAAGTACCGAAATATTAGAATATTAAAGTACTGAAATATTGAAATATTAGAATATTAGATCATTAGAATATTAGAATATTGAAATATTGGAATATTGGAATAATGGATTATTGGAATACTAGGATACTAGAATATTGGAATATTGGAATATTAAAGTACTGAAATATTGGAATATTAAAGTACCGAAATATTAGAATATTAAAGTACTGAAATATTGAAATATTAGAATATTAGATCATTAGAATATTAGAATATTGAAATATTGGAATATTGGAATAATGGATTATTGGAATACTAGGATACTAGAATATTGGAATATTGGAATATTAAAGTACTGAAATATTGGAATATTAAAGTACCGAAATATTAGAATATTAAAGTACTGAAATATTGAAATATTAGAATATTAGATCATTAGAATATTAGAATATTGAAATATTGGAATATTGGAATAATGGATTATTGGAATACTAGGATACTAGAATATTGGAATATTGGAATATTAAAGTACTGAAATATTGGAATATTAAAGTACCGAAATATTAGAATATTAAAGTACTGAAATATTGAAATATTAGAATATTAGATCATTAGAATATTAGAATATTGAAATATTGGAATATTGGAATAATGGATTATTGGAATACTAGGATACTAGAATATTGGAATATTGGAATATTAAAGTACTGAAATATTGGAATATTAAAGTACCGAAATATTAGAATATTAAAGTACTGAAATATTGAAATATTAGAATATTAGATCATTAGAATATTAGAATATTGAAATATTGGAATATTGGAATAATGGATTATTGGAATACTAGGATACTAGAATATTGGAATATTGGAATATTAAAGTACTGAAATATTGGAATATTAAAGTACCGAAATATTAGAATATTAAAGTACTGAAATATTGAAATATTAGAATATTAGATCATTAGAATATTAGAATATTGAAATATTGGAATATTGGAATAATGGATTATTGGAATACTAGGATACTAGAATATTGGAATATTGGAATATTAAAGTACTGAAATATTGGAATATTAAAGTACCGAAATATTAGAATATTAAAGTACTGAAATATTGAAATATTAGAATATTAGATCATTAGAATATTAGAATATTGAAATATTGGAATATTGGAATAATGGATTATTGGAATACTAGGATACTAGAATATTGGAATATTGGAATATTAAAGTACTGAAATATTGGAATATTAAAGTACCGAAATATTAGAATATTAAAGTACTGAAATATTGAAATATTAGAATATTAGATCATTAGAATATTAGAATATTGAAATATTGGAATATTGGAATAATGGATTATTGGAATACTAGGATACTAGAATATTGGAATATTGGAATATTAAAGTACTGAAATATTGGAATATTAAAGTACCGAAATATTAGAATATTAAAGTACTGAAATATTGAAATATTAGAATATTAGATCATTAGAATATTAGAATATTGAAATATTGGAATATTGGAATAATGGATTATTGGAATACTAGGATACTAGAATATTGGAATATTGGAATATTAAAGTACTGAAATATTGGAATATTAAAGTACCGAAATATTAGAATATTAAAGTACTGAAATATTGAAATATTAGAATATTAGATCATTAGAATATTAGAATATTGAAATATTGGAATATTGGAATAATGGATTATTGGAATACTAGGATACTAGAATATTGGAATATTGGAATATTAAAGTACTGAAATATTGGAATATTAAAGTACCGAAATATTAGAATATTAAAGTACTGAAATATTGAAATATTAGAATATTAGATCATTAGAATATTAGAATATTGAAATATTGGAATATTGGAATAATGGATTATTGGAATACTAGGATACTAGAATATTGGAATATTGGAATATTAAAGTACTGAAATATTGGAATATTAAAGTACCGAAATATTAGAATATTAAAGTACTGAAATATTGAAATATTAGAATATTAGATCATTAGAATATTAGAATATTGAAATATTGGAATATTGGAATAATGGATTATTGGAATACTAGGATACTAGAATATTGGAATATTGGAATATTAAAGTACTGAAATATTGGAATATTAAAGTACCGAAATATTAGAATATTAAAGTACTGAAATATTGAAATATTAGAATATTAGATCATTAGAATATTAGAATATTGAAATATTGGAATATTGGAATAATGGATTATTGGAATACTAGGATACTAGAATATTGGAATATTGGAATATTAAAGTACTGAAATATTGGAATATTAAAGTACCGAAATATTAGAATATTAAAGTACTGAAATATTGAAATATTAGAATATTAGATCATTAGAATATTAGAATATTGAAATATTGGAATATTGGAATAATGGATTATTGGAATACTAGGATACTAGAATATTGGAATATTGGAATATTAAAGTACTGAAATATTGGAATATTAAAGTACCGAAATATTAGAATATTAAAGTACTGAAATATTGAAATATTAGAATATTAGATCATTAGAATATTAGAATATTGAAATATTGGAATATTGGAATAATGGATTATTGGAATACTAGGATACTAGAATATTGGAATATTGGAATATTAAAGTACTGAAATATTGGAATATTAAAGTACCGAAATATTAGAATATTAAAGTACTGAAATATTGAAATATTAGAATATTAGATCATTAGAATATTAGAATATTGAAATATTGGAATATTGGAATAATGGATTATTGGAATACTAGGATACTAGAATATTGGAATATTGGAATATTAAAGTACTGAAATATTGGAATATTAAAGTACCGAAATATTAGAATATTAAAGTACTGAAATATTGAAATATTAGAATATTAGATCATTAGAATATTAGAATATTGAAATATTGGAATATTGGAATAATGGATTATTGGAATACTAGGATACTAGAATATTGGAATATTGGAATATTAAAGTACTGAAATATTGGAATATTAAAGTACCGAAATATTAGAATATTAAAGTACTGAAATATTGAAATATTAGAATATTAGATCATTAGAATATTAGAATATTGAAATATTGGAATATTGGAATAATGGATTATTGGAATACTAGGATACTAGAATATTGGAATATTGGAATATTAAAGTACTGAAATATTGGAATATTAAAGTACCGAAATATTAGAATATTAAAGTACTGAAATATTGAAATATTAGAATATTAGATCATTAGAATATTAGAATATTGAAATATTGGAATATTGGAATAATGGATTATTGGAATACTAGGATACTAGAATATTGGAATATTGGAATATTAAAGTACTGAAATATTGGAATATTAAAGTACCGAAATATTAGAATATTAAAGTACTGAAATATTGAAATATTAGAATATTAGATCATTAGAATATTAGAATATTGAAATATTGGAATATTGGAATAATGGATTATTGGAATACTAGGATACTAGAATATTGGAATATTGGAATATTAAAGTACTGAAATATTGGAATATTAAAGTACCGAAATATTAGAATATTAAAGTACTGAAATATTGAAATATTAGAATATTAGATCATTAGAATATTAGAATATTGAAATATTGGAATATTGGAATAATGGATTATTGGAATACTAGGATACTAGAATATTGGAATATTGGAATATTAAAGTACTGAAATATTGGAATATTAAAGTACCGAAATATTAGAATATTAAAGTACTGAAATATTGAAATATTAGAATATTAGATCATTAGAATATTAGAATATTGAAATATTGGAATATTGGAATAATGGATTATTGGAATACTAGGATACTAGAATATTGGAATATTGGAATATTAAAGTACTGAAATATTGGAATATTAAAGTACCGAAATATTAGAATATTAAAGTACTGAAATATTGAAATATTAGAATATTAGATCATTAGAATATTAGAATATTGAAATATTGGAATATTGGAATAATGGATTATTGGAATACTAGGATACTAGAATATTGGAATATTGGAATATTAAAGTACTGAAATATTGGAATATTAAAGTACCGAAATATTAGAATATTAAAGTACTGAAATATTGAAATATTAGAATATTAGATCATTAGAATATTAGAATATTGAAATATTGGAATATTGGAATAATGGATTATTGGAATACTAGGATACTAGAATATTGGAATATTGGAATATTAAAGTACTGAAATATTGGAATATTAAAGTACCGAAATATTAGAATATTAAAGTACTGAAATATTGAAATATTAGAATATTAGATCATTAGAATATTAGAATATTGAAATATTGGAATATTGGAATAATGGATTATTGGAATACTAGGATACTAGAATATTGGAATATTGGAATATTAAAGTACTGAAATATTGGAATATTAAAGTACCGAAATATTAGAATATTAAAGTACTGAAATATTGAAATATTAGAATATTAGATCATTAGAATATTAGAATATTGAAATATTGGAATATTGGAATAATGGATTATTGGAATACTAGGATACTAGAATATTGGAATATTGGAATATTAAAGTACTGAAATATTGGAATATTAAAGTACCGAAATATTAGAATATTAAAGTACTGAAATATTGAAATATTAGAATATTAGATCATTAGAATATTAGAATATTGAAATATTGGAATATTGGAATAATGGATTATTGGAATACTAGGATACTAGAATATTGGAATATTGGAATATTAAAGTACTGAAATATTGGAATATTAAAGTACCGAAATATTAGAATATTAAAGTACTGAAATATTGAAATATTAGAATATTAGATCATTAGAATATTAGAATATTGAAATATTGGAATATTGGAATAATGGATTATTGGAATACTAGGATACTAGAATATTGGAATATTGGAATATTAAAGTACTGAAATATTGGAATATTAAAGTACCGAAATATTAGAATATTAAAGTACTGAAATATTGAAATATTAGAATATTAGATCATTAGAATATTAGAATATTGAAATATTGGAATATTGGAATAATGGATTATTGGAATACTAGGATACTAGAATATTGGAATATTGGAATATTAAAGTACTGAAATATTGGAATATTAAAGTACCGAAATATTAGAATATTAAAGTACTGAAATATTGAAATATTAGAATATTAGATCATTAGAATATTAGAATATTGAAATATTGGAATATTGGAATAATGGATTATTGGAATACTAGGATACTAGAATATTGGAATATTGGAATATTAAAGTACTGAAATATTGGAATATTAAAGTACCGAAATATTAGAATATTAAAGTACTGAAATATTGAAATATTAGAATATTAGATCATTAGAATATTAGAATATTGAAATATTGGAATATTGGAATAATGGATTATTGGAATACTAGGATACTAGAATATTGGAATATTGGAATATTAAAGTACTGAAATATTGGAATATTAAAGTACCGAAATATTAGAATATTAAAGTACTGAAATATTGAAATATTAGAATATTAGATCATTAGAATATTAGAATATTGAAATATTGGAATATTGGAATAATGGATTATTGGAATACTAGGATACTAGAATATTGGAATATTGGAATATTAAAGTACTGAAATATTGGAATATTAAAGTACCGAAATATTAGAATATTAAAGTACTGAAATATTGAAATATTAGAATATTAGATCATTAGAATATTAGAATATTGAAATATTGGAATATTGGAATAATGGATTATTGGAATACTAGGATACTAGAATATTGGAATATTGGAATATTAAAGTACTGAAATATNACTTTTGCTAAAATAATTTTATGAATCGTATAATAATTCTAATGTAAGACTTTATACATCCTTTGATAACGAAACATAAATTTAGATTTCTAATTCCCTTGAAAAACACTCTTTGCTTAAACAATTTTATGAATTGTATAATAATTCTAATGTAAGACTTCGTACATCATTCAATAACAAAACATAAATTTAAATTTCTAATCCCCTTGAAAAACACCCTTTACATAAACAATTTTATGAATTGCATAATAAATAATTCTAAGAATTAATGTATAATAAATAATTCTAAGACTT
>SMSR01008730.1:0-20317 GCA_019453355.1 Ceratina japonica
GCTCGTACACGAATGAATCGGCACATACCGACCCAATGCCTGCGCATGTATGTACTTACGTGTTCCATGTGTATACGCCCTCACACACCAACATATGTACGTGGACTCCCTTATGGGGGTCAGCATCTCTGCCGGCAGATATATAGCGCTGAGGCGAGTCAGACCATCGATTATACCGATACACCGACATCGTTCTGCAAGTGAGTTAGAGCCAAATCTTTTCAAACTATCACAGCTTTAAATGGAGCCATTTAGAGCGGTTTAACTTTTCATCTCTTCATTTTCTAATATACGTTAAACCACGGATTTTTATCCATTTATGGAAAAATAAATATAATGAATTTTTATCACAATGTGAGTTTTTATCCATATTTATAAAAATCATATGTATAATGAATTTTCCTCATACATAAAAAATATTGGAAGCATAGTGATTTGATCCTATGACATCTAATTCATAAATGAAGCGCAGGTTTAAATCCTAATATATCATGTTATATAATAGACTAAGGATTCTTATATACTTATTTATTAAAAAACAAGTGCATTTAATATGTAGAACCATAAGAAATATTAGAAGTTTTTGCATAAAAATCCGCAATTATGACAATAGTAATTTTAGGATATTCTGGGCTTCATTAGAGTAACAGTTAATCCAGTATATAGATTATGCAGATAATTCTATTTAATAATACAACATATGATCATTATTATTCGATAATACTAAATAATCATACGGTTGTATAATTTCGAGAAGATATTCTTGTGTTGATTGGCCGGCAATTACGGAACACTTCTGGCTGATTGTAATAATATGCAACTTGGTGCTACAAGTGCCTGTTGTCGCTTTCAGTGTAGGTGCTCGAAACTCGGTTAATGGGAATTAATATCCAAGTTGCGCGTAAATTAATTCAAGGTCTATAGCGTAGCCATAATTCTCCAATTAATTAAACATTAAATACTCCTATTAACGTAATCGCATTACATCGCGCTGTCATTTTAAACCGTTGCTACAGCTACATATTCGATGAAACATAATTTTGAATTGATAATTGCGTATCCGACGAGAGCTTTATCAATGAATTACAACGCCAGAATAGAGTATTTCCCGGGTTTTAAATAATTGATTTCACCGGGCCGGGAATTCGATAAAGAAAAGAGAAGGAGTCGTCACGCTGGAACGAATTCCGATTCCTCGGGATTAGAAAGAGGCAGGGAAGGAACGTGAAGGGCCGAGGGGAGCGAAACGAGTCCCAATATTTTATGTAAGTCCTTTAATAAATTTTTACGTACACGCGATGCTTGGTTTGGGCCGCGCGAGGAGGAGAGCGCCGTTCGAAAAAAACGAGTAAGAAGAAACATTGCAGAGCTGCTGTTAAAAATACAAAAAGAGACGGAGTGAGAGAGAGAGAGAGAGGCGGCAGCGGAACGGAGGATAAGAAATGAGCTTAAAGCGTAATCCACGTTGCCTCGGACACGTGGTGAGTTTGCATAACGACGGACCGAGCTCTCTGATGCTTATCCACTTGTGAAGCTTCGCGCCTTACGCACTTTTTGCCAGCGGATTTTCAGCAGCTCCCACATTTTAAGTTAATCTCGGCTCCAAATTAAACATCTAAGAACCGCGCGCAGAAAATAGTCTCGCAAGGGTAGAAAAAAGATGTAATGAGGATGAGTAATAATTTATTGGTTCCTGTCCCAAATAAATCAATTTTAACACTGGAACCATCGACTGTTTTTATACAATTTCTTCGTTCAAAGCCAAAATCGTTTTTACTGGCTTGGTGGTTCTAGTATTAAAGGCTGTAGTAATTAAGAGGAATTGGTATATTTAATAAGTCGAGAAATTAAATGATTTTAATAATAGAACCATCGACTTCTTTTTATATGATTTCTTCATTTAAGCCTAAGTCGTTTTTACTTTGGTGATTCTAGTAAACGAAAATTGACATACGTATTTAATAAGTCAAGGGATGAAATGATTTTAGCATTAGAACCATCGACTTCTTTTTATATAATTTCTTCATTCAAAGCCAAAGTCGTTTTTACTTTGGTGGTTCTAGTAATCCACGAAAATTGACATACATATTTAATAAGTCAAGGGATAAAATGATTTTAACATTAGAACCATCGACTTCTTTTTGTGAATGTATTTCTTCATTCGAAGCCAGTCGTTTTTGCTGGTATAGTTGTTCCAGGATCAAAAGCTACAATAATCAATAAAAATTGATGTGCATATTTAATAAGTCGAGAGATGAAACGATTTTGACACTAAAACTACCGACTTCGTTTTATACGTGCATTTCTTGCTCATGCAAAGCCACTCGTCTTTACTGATTTCGTGGTCCCGTGATTAAAAGCCATAGTAATCACCAAAAATTGTTATACACATTTAATAAGTCGAGGGATGAAAAGGGTGGCTCTCAACGGCTTGTAAAAAGTACAGTCATTCGGAATTAATTCAACCGCCATCGAAAGCCGATTTTATCTGGCGATAGTCGGTGCTTCTTGATTAAACATCCTCCTTGTGCGTATTCAATACGGCAGAATCCGGCCAATCACGGCCGGGGATGTCGTGTCGGCGGAGATAGGGGGACGGAAGGGGACAGAAACGAAATTTCACGGAGCGAAAGGTGAAGGAAATAAAAGGAGCAAAGGAGTACCAGTCGGGATGGAGAGGGAAAGGTTGCGCGACGGGGCGCGCGAAGTTATCGCGCGCGTAACGAGGATGATCGAGGCTCGAGCAAAAGAAACGAACTCGTCGCGAGGGTACACCGCCTCGTGCTGCAACGGGAATTAAAAAAACGAACACCGCGAGGGAGAAGTTAAAAGAACTTAAAGAAAAATGCTACGACGAAGGGAGAGGGACAGAGAGAGTAAAAAATAAAAGAAGAAAAAGAAAATGACTCGCGGTGCTTACGTAACCATGCGAATGAGGCCGCAGCGCTTTCGTCGCGAAATTTAATCGTCACGCAGAAATGATAAGTGATTAACCAATCTTTTTTAGCGATTTTGTTTTATATTTGTAAGCTACCTTATTTGGTTATACAAGTAATTCTCGTTTATTGTAAGTATAAAAGGGTAAAAAAGGACAGTCTTCTGATTTAGGGCTGTATGAATCTTTAAATATTTGAGTCCTATTGAACTTTTGCATTGAAAGTTGAAATAATATCAATTTTAATTCGAGATCATTTAAGGTAATAAAAAGTATGTATATTGGAATATTAGAAAAATGCTTGTCGAAAAATTTGCTAAATCTATGCATATAAATATATTTTTCAAGAATTTACTGCCTCAAATATGAACCATTTTATTACATTCCTTAAACTTTTAGCAAAGATTAATATCGTAAGGTCAAACAACCTTAATTAGTCCTGCCAATCAGCATTTGCGTCTGTTTAAACAATAAAAGGTGAAAAATCAAGTCACTGATAATTTAATCTGATTTCAATCGCGTAACTTACACCGTGCGGATTTGTACCACAAAAATCGCGTATCGAGCGTCGCGAAATTTAATCGTCACGCAGAAATGATAAGTGATTAACCAATCTTTTTTAGCGATTTTGTTTTATATTTGTAAGCTACCTTATTTGGTTATACAAGTAATTCACGTTTATTGTAAGTATATAAGGGTATAAAAGGACATTCTTCTGATTTAAGGTTGTATGAATCTTTAAATATTTGAGTCCTATTGATCTTTTGCATTGGAAGTTGAAATAATATCAATTTTAATTCGAGATTATTTAAGACAATAAAAAATATGTACATTGGAATATTAGAAAAGTACATATCGAAAAATTTGCTAAATCTATGCATATAAATATATTTTTCAAGAATTCATTGCCTCAAATATGAATCATTTTATTACATTTCTTAAACTTTTGGCAAAAATTAATATCTCAAGCTCAAACAACCTTAATTAGTCCTGCCAATCATCATTTGCGTCTGTTTAAACAATAAAAGGTAGAAAACCTAGTCACTGATAATTTGATCTGATTTCAATCGCGTAACTCACACCGTACGGATTTGTACCACAAAAATCGCGTATCGAGCGGTCCTATGCTTCTGGCTTGTGGACTCTAGCCCCGAAGGATGGAACGCGAAGAGCGGAGGCGACACGGCGGAGGAGACGTTGGTCCGAGATCGATGCAACAGGAGAAAAAGGGAGCGAAACGGCGCGACGAGCCGGTCGAAGAAAAAGATGCTGAGAACGATGCTAAACAAGAGAGAAAGACCAAGAAACGAGCCGCGTATACGTGTTCGCCGGCGGTGTGTCTGGCCACGATTCCGCTCGGCCAGCGTCATCCGGCTGCGGCCCAGGACGCTTAATATTACTGCACATTATGCAGATTCCGAACACCAGTGCTCCCTCCCGTCCCCCCGTCCCGTTGGTTCAGCCTCGTACCACCACCACCCCCTACCTGAACGCTCTTACCCGGCATCTTACTGCACGCGCAACCGATCTTGGACCATTTCGCGCATTGCATCGGCTGTTGCTTCTTTTTCGCTGAAGGCAATATTGCTTCTGATATAGGAATATTGCGTTTGAGAACGCAGCGAAAGGCCATCGCGAAATTGTCGAGTCTAGCGAGAAACTTTGAGTGAAATTGGCAGCCAACTTCTATTGCCAACGTTTTAAGAGTGCCATGGAAATGGTACATTTTTAATAAAGGAATTATCTTGTAATAGGAAAATACAGAATTGGACAATTTTTAGTCGTACTTTTCTCATTTATTCTGTTTTAAAAATAAATTCAAACTATTGCAGAATAAGCGTAATAAAATGGCTTCGAATTTCTTATTATTATTAATGATTGTTACATCTTTTTAATTATGTGCAGCTCAAATAGTTTCCCAGGTGCATCAATTCCACTTTTTGAACATCTTCTCTGTTATGAAATAGAGATAATAAAAAATGAATACTGTTTTTAATTATTTTGTAAGATGTAATTATAAAACAATATTTATTTTTTATTATCTCTATTTCATAACTGAGAAAATGTTCAAAAAGTGGAATTGATGCACCTGGGAAAATATTTGTTTGAAATATTGTTTGAAAAATAATATAAATATTGCTGTAAGGTTCAGTTCACTTGACTATTTTATTGTAATACGCTGAGAGTCGTAATCCTGACGCAAGATTGCACGGTCTTCCAGGATAAAACGAGGGTTATTTGTACGTATTTACATATCTTGAACAGCTGGATTCGCATTGCAATTACTCGAACCCTGCGGAACGAGCATCGCGGGTACGCGTCGTCGGAAGGATTTCTGGAATCTCAGGATGCTAATTCCCGTCGTTTTTCTCGGCCCGCCTCGTTCGGCTCGTCCCTATGTTTGCGGGCAGCCCTCTCGGCGAGTTCGCGGAACAGAGAGCAAAGAATTTTTTGTTACGCGTCCGCTGGTCCTTAGGGTTTCCAGCCCGCGTTACTTTTTCAGAAGAAAGTTGCCGCTTTCCATGTGCCACGGCTTTTCTATTCAGTGGCTCATCGCGAAGTTTAGCGGACTTCAAACAGTGCGCTCGCGATGGAGATCAAAAAGAAGAATGGAGTCTCAAATAGATCTCTATCTCTCGGCATCTTCTGTTTTATTTGAACAATTCGACGTTCAGAAGTGGAACAAAATTTCAATTACTCGCAATTGTACCGCGCGTTGTGCAAATGATTACTCTGATCTCTATTTCTATAAAGCGATATTTTCGCCAAAAACTGTACCAATTCGTATGCATCTTTAATGCCTTAATTGCACCGTACAAAAGAGTTATAAATAATTATTCTCGACAGCGGCAATTCCAAAGGCTCGCCGCCGACACCGTTCTTAATATCAATTTCATGCGTTTAATCGGTGATAAAAGTTTCGCTCGGTGAACGCGGGCATAAATGGGTTAACGTTGATGAACAGCGTTGAGAAAGTTCGGCAACAAGCTGATACCAGCCCCAGACTGAATTTGGACCGGTTCCGGGGCCCCCCCAATCTTGACTGAAAATCGGATTGCATAAACCAGCAGGGGACGTCGCGTCGCCCGTCTCGAAGTATCACAATTAATCGTGCATATAAAAGTCCCGCGTATTTCCTTTTTGCGTGCCACTCCCTGAAGGAGCACTCCGAAATTTAATGTCCCACGTTTCGCAATTCGTGACCGACTGAAGCTTCCATACATGCACTTTTTATACCGTAGCCCCCTAAATCATGTACCTATCTTATTTTATGTCGTAATCTTTCCTACTTAGTTTCAATTCGAAGCAAAAATTTTGTAAGTCATCTAGAAATTTTTTATTTCATCTAACTCTTGCTGCGTGTGAGTTTTTTAACAGAACATACCACTTTTCACTATTTCTACTGGAGTCGAAAGACATCTGAAATTTTTGCATAAAATTATTATTACTAATAAAATATCTTTTCCTCAATTAAATTTTTGACTCTTTTTATACTGTTCATTAATTAAATCGAGGAAAACTAATTAAGGATTAAACCAATAATAATAATTGTAGGCGAAAATTGCCAGGGTTTTTTTTTGACAGCGCTTGATGGAAATAGTGTGAAATAAGAATTCATAATTGATAAGTTTAGTTGAATAGATCTGAGCGGAGATTATGGCGGCGACAAGAGAGCGAAGTAAATCGGCGTTATCGCCGCGACTACCTGAGGGAAACGTCACGTTGCTTTTCACCGGAGGCAACGCGCGACTAATCGTGCCCCTCTAGCCGAGAACAATCGCCCCGGCAAGTGCCTTTATCGTCTCTCAGATTTCCTGCTTACACCGTAAAGGGTGATTCCCGGGATCGGTTGGCCCGCGTAAATCGAGCCCGCGGCTTCCTTCTTCCTCACACGAATATCTGTTTAGCGAGAAATATTTTTATCGAACCTATGGAATTTTCTTCGTGTAACCGGAACCTCGCGTTCGGAGCAGTGAACGTTATGTCGAATTTTAGGAGTCATGTTTCCTGACTGTGAAGTAAAAAACGTTTCTAAAAATGTCCGTTGTTTTATAATTGACGAATCACTCGGTTTGCTTTTTTGTAAATGTGAACGGTGATAAAAGCAATCGATATCTGCGCGCGAGCGTACAATTTTGGTAGTCGCAATTCAAGTTAATAAAAGCAGTAGCTCCGATATCGCGTATGAGCGAAAATAATTTGTTAGACATTCCTCGTCTCGTTCAACAAATCGTTTATCGATCCGACATAAATTCATCGCTATAAATCCCCTTGATAAAATAAAACGCGTTTAAGTTATCGTAGCTGTAAAAATAACTGTCTAGTATATTAACGAAAACTCGAGTTTTATATAAGTTAAATAAATGTTGTATGATTTATAAAAACGTTATTCGTACCAAACGTTATTCATACCAAAGACAAAATAATTAATGACATAAAATAGCGCCCAGCGTAATCCCATATTGCACGGAGTATCTCTGTTTTTAACACTCTGTGAAGTCCTGAAAATTTGTAATAAAAAGAATATCAAAGAGAAAATGTAATTGAACAAACCTTTAGTCTCTCACGATCACCAAAGTATTTTCGGTTTAAATTAAAATTATTAAAAATTGTTGGGAATGTACGAGATTAATGTAGTATAAATACCAAAGAATATACAGAACCTTGGATAGATTGAACATTTTGTTTTCGAAATGTCGTCAGTCAAAATTCGCTAGTTTGACATTTTTCTCACGAGTATTAAGAAATTGTTGCTGAAATAAAAAATACGCGAACGTAATTCCTTGCTATCTAATCTTGAAAAGAAACAAGAAATCCAACATTTTTGTCTTTTCTGTATAATACAGGTACCATTAAATAAACTAAACGAAATAAACTAAGAAAAATAAGATGAAAAGGTGTTTTATTCTCAGCTGTTTATTTTTAAGCATTATCTTGATTAATACAATAACTGCCTCACAGAAAATTGGCTCTTTCTGTTTCTTGTTAAAAATAGAGCTATTCGTTCTCGTAAGAAAATTCTTAACAAACATTGGCCGCGAGCAATGCTAATAACAACGTGTATGGACGCAGCCAGCACCGGTTCCCATTGAACAGCTGGAAAATTACAAGTATCGAATTCATTGTACTGGCCGGGGTAGAGAATCGGCGCGTTCCCGTCGGCCATGGAACCCATAACGCCCGCGATAAGAGCACTCCGTGAACACACGCGTGTTACCTGCCCGTGTAGAACTTGTTTAACAATACTTTAATTCCACGTTGCCGGCGCAGTCCCATTGTTGGCTCGCATTTATCGGCTCGAACGCCGGCCGTACACAATTGCAATCGGCAGGAAAGAAACCCGGTCCGCGAAACGACGAGAGGGAAAAATTAAAGTGGCGCATTAAAACTCACCGGAGTAATTTGCTCGAGGGAAGGAGAGCGAGAGAGAAAGAGAGGAACGCTCTCCTTTCTCCAGCGTTTGATAAACGGCAAAAGTCGAGCATTAGCAGCTGAATGACACGACGACATGATTTAAAACGCAAATCAATTTCCGCCCGTTCGTCCATTTTAATTTCAGATCAATTACTAAATGCTGATTAATCTTGCTTCCCTGTTTATAATATATTAAAAGTATTTCAATCATTTAATTCCATGAAACAGATTTATAAAAGAAATATACATAGTTAATGTATTAATTAAATGAAACAGCTGATTAATTATTAAATAAGTAATTAGTTATTACTCGTTTTCAATTTTTCAATTAAATGTTCACTTTCAATTTTCAATTTTTCAATTAAATGTTCACTTTTAATTTTCAATCCTTTCAATTAAATTCTTCGGTTTTGCTATTCCATAGCATGATTCATAAGAACTTCTAAAAGCTTTGAGGAAAAATTAAAACTCGTTAGAAGTTTTACAGTGCATGTGGTATCGCGTATCTAGGAACCTAAACGGTAATCTAAATATTTAGAGCTGCAGGTCTCGTAAACGTACGGCATTCGACGAAAATTGATAGCATATGTTGGAAGTTGCTCTTCACGATTACGCGTTTACGCTATCACTTCAAAAAAGTTCCGGGCCACTGGATAGATCAGAAAGGCACCGCTTTTACTCAAGCGTCCTCGTTGATCTAATATTAACAAATATTTGGAAAAGATCTTAGGTCGTATGAGCCCTTAAAGAAAATCAATAGTGAATCATTGAAATTTTAACGATTTTTATATTAATAAATCACTGTTGAAAATTTTAGAAATATTGTCAAAAAAATTAAAAAAAAATATTTATGTAATTGTGACACCTGGAATTTATATTATTTATACTTTATAGTATTATTTCTTTGAGATCTTATTCTACGTTCAACCTCGAAAACTGGTTGAAATAAAAGACAAGAAATATAGAACAAAGCAGTCCATCTGTCTATATTAATTAGTAGAGTATGAATAATTATTAATCAAACAAAGAAGAAGAAATCAAGAANCGATGGGCGGAAAGGCACCGCTTTTACTCAAGCGTCCTCGTTTATCTAATATTAACAAANAATTAAATTCTTCGGTTTTGCTATTCCATAGCATGATTCATAAGAACTTCTAAAAGCTTTGAGGAAAAATTAAAACTCGTTAGAAGTTTTACAGTGCATGTGGTATCGCGTATCTAGGAACCTAAACGGTAATCTAAATATTTAGAGCTGCAGGTCTCGTAAACGTACGGCATTCGACGAAAATTGATAGCATATGTTGGAAGTTGCTCTTCACGATTACGCGTTTACGCTATCACTTCAAAAAAGTTCCGGGCCACTGGATAGATCAGAAAGGCACCGCTTTTACTCAAGCGTCCTCGTTGATCTAATATTAACAAATATTTGGAAAAGATCTTAGGTCGTATGAGCCCTTAAAGAAAATCAATAGTGAATCATTGAAATTTTAACGATTTTTATATTAATAAATCACTGTTGAAAATTTTAGAAATATTGTCAAAAAAATTAAAAAAAAATATTTATGTAATTGTGACACCTGGAATTTATATTATTTATACTTTATAGTATTATTTCTTTGAGATCTTATTCTACGTTCAACCTCGAAAACTGGTTGAAATAAAAGACAAGAAATATAGAACAAAGCAGTCCATCTGTCTATATTAATTAGTAGAGTATGAATAATTATTAATCAAACAAAGAAGAAGAAATCAAGAAAACTGTCGATAAGCAATATTTAAATTGAATTAAACGTCACGTTACAAAAGAGGATGAAGTAAAAGATAAAAAATATAAAACAAAGTCAATAAATCCAGCAGCCCATAATAATTAGTACAAATACTTATTGTATAAGTAATGAGAAGAAATCAATAAAACTGCCAATAAGTGATATTTAAATGAGAATGAGGCATCGTGTCACGTCATTGGTAAATGAACGTGTAACAAAATATGCAGGAAGTAACAGAGGTACGGGGCGTAATTACTGTTTCGTACGCGTCACGCCCGATATTTAAACAGCGATTCCATTCAAGCGGATACATATTCGTAGCGCGTAAACTTGTCGACAAGGACAGTCTTCTTAGCTTAAGTGGTGCACTTGGTTCACGATGTAGATTACCAGTTACAACGCGTAACGTGGTATGCACTCCGTCGTGTCGCTTAATGCATCCTTTAGCGTTGATCGAATATGCGAGTGCAACGCGTTCCGCTATCCATCGCTTTCTGTAGAGGTAGGACATGTTGCTCGTCGTCCAAGTCGCACATAAAGATGATTTAATCGCCATAATTACTGGGCGTTTCGTTGCCATGCGACTGGAAGAAGAATTCCAATGAAACCTTATAGATTTTAAATTAATGATATAATTTGCAAAGTGCTGAGCGAAGTTAAAGTTGTAATTAAAAAATATACAAAATTCAACATAAAAGTGCAAGATATAATTATTTTAATATCTTAAAATTTTTTGACAGTGTTCCATTAACACTAGAATTATGAACTTTTTTTATATATGTATTTTAAACTGCATTTAAAACCAATTATTTTGATTAGTATTAAAGCGGTAATACTTAATAATTGCAATGTAATACGTAGACGTATAGAGAGACTTATTCTTTTGGCACAAAGGTACGAGATATGGAACGTAAAATCAATATAGAAAGAAAATAGAAAATAATTGCTAAAACGAACTCTTCCGCTTGAGGTCTTATTGACACAAGTCTAACAGGAAGCCAGTCATCTAACATTACCTTTCCAGCACAGAAACCTCGCTTTCCTCGCTACAAAGTCGAAAACTATTTCCTTCGCCTAGAAAAGAACGATGTAAAAACGAAGGCTTCAAGCAATAAAGATTCCTAATTGCTTAAAAATCAATATAATTCATTTGTGGTACGTAGATGACTTGTAACTGTAACAATAATTTATCTGGTTTCAAGAACTCAAGAAGAATTTATTTTTTAGTTGTTTTTATACTCCTCGTTTTATGGGACCCAGACAGGACGTGATTCGTGATAGATCCTTACGCGTAATCGCGAAATTATGTCATACGCGAACGCAATTCTCGCTCAAGCTGGTGCGTTACGTCATGCCCGACGGCTGAAAACAGGCGGACGCACTTGCGTCGCGAGTATTACATACATATTTGGAAGATCGTTCCACGCCGAGATCATCATGCGAAAAGAAACGTCGCGAAGTACAGGACTAAGATTGCATGAGCCATAAAATCTCTGCCAAAAGTTTAAGAAATGTGATAAAATATGTCCAATATTTGAAGCAATAAATTCAATCAAATTGCTCAACGTTTTAATTTGTTCAATAATTCAATTTTTTAAGTCAACATTTTGCCACTCAATATAACAATTGAAGTAATAAATTTTTTAATAGCCTTGGAAGATTTCTAAAATTTGTCACCGTGTTTTATTAATATAATATCTAATAATTAGTAATGTTTTTATTGAAGGGATTGTACAACCTTGAGATCTGAATCGTTTCATAAGTCGCCACCTACGCGTTAAACATTCAGTTTTTTTATCAACTGAGAGATGCGTTAGATGTTCTATGGAGAAAAAACTTAATCGAAATGCTAATGACATTCACATAGCTTTCGTAGTTCTCGTCAACGTTTAAAATACGACGATTGTTTTTACGTAACATTCTTTTTACAGCTATGTTAATATCATTAAACTTTACATGTAATAAATTCTCAAAAACAATACGTATACAAATTGGTTCATTAATGAACGATTTTTGCAAAACTTTGAAGCTGGCCAGGATACCTTGACACGCGATTGGAAACAAGGTGACTTGTCACAACCAATCACGTGGGTGGTACTAGACTGATGCATTAATGCAAGAGTGACCTTGATTCCGAATGCGAGTCTTCGCAATCGTGGGTGGATGCTGAAGCACGGATTCTTCGGCCTTTTTTCTTCCGTTACATAAATCCCTGTTATTAAAATGATCAGCCGGACTGTC
Organism: Ceratina japonica; assembly: GCA_019453355.1. Taxonomy (NCBI): domain Eukaryota; kingdom Metazoa; phylum Arthropoda; class Insecta; order Hymenoptera; family Apidae; genus Ceratina; species Ceratina japonica. Next base: position 12,358 of record SMSR01008730.1, read on the forward strand.
TCGAGTTACAAGCTTCTATTTAAAAAGTATCAGCAGTCCGTCTTAAAGATAAACATTCGAGATCTGGAACCGCGGATATTTTTGCAGCCTGAATGGTTCCTCGAAACGTCAAAACGGCACTATAAACGACGATAAAGAAAAACGTTTCATGCGTTACGCAATAAATTAACAGTTTTCCCGTGTTGTGTATCCTCGCAGATTTACCGTTGGATCTCAGAAATTCGTATCGAATATTCTATAAATAATATAAAGGCAAGAGATTTTCAGAAAACTGCTTCTTTCTAAAAATTAAACACGAGGAGAGTTTCAAATAATTCAAGAGTTCTTAAAGGGGTAGACTTTAATAACAGATAAGCCAGACTGTCAAGCTTATCCATAAAATTGGCCAAAAATATAGATTTACGAATCTACAGTTGTTTTTCTTCTTTATGTAAGAAGATTTTTGGATCGTCTGGGACCCATATATTGCACTATTTTTGCATAGTCATCAATAAAACAGAACAAGAAACATTAAAAGTTTACTAGCAAATGTTAGGAGAGTCACGTGACTACCATGGCCCCTTAAACTAGCAGAATAGTTTATCGCGTTTTAGAGCAACTGTGTGCCTAGTCATAAACAAATATTTCGAGCATGCCGGAGAGGTTAACGCTCGAAATTTCTAAATTCGTCTAGTCCAACAAACATCGGAACATCTGAATAACCAACGGTGGCGCGAATAGCCGAGGAAACACAAACGAGGCCGTTCCATTTTTTAAAATACAAAAGATCCTCTGCAACGTGTCCGTCCCGAAGTTACCACGCGTTACATTGGATAAGTTAACGTAAGACCGGGAAAATGTATGTTGTATTCATGTACATGTATGCGTTGCATGCTTGCATACGTCTGTGTGTATGTATGCCTGCATGCACATCGGGTTTCTGCGAAAGCTGGTGGACGCTGGTCGCTCTTAAACTCTCGTTGACATAAGCAGAACGACTTTTATCCTACGGGGGGACGCGTACATTTCCCTTGTACCCTTTTTCGCGTTATTCAAATAGAGAACGTCCTTCGGGACGCAGCGACGTAACTTGTTCAAAAATTAACTCGTCGTTGGGAAATGACTCGACAATGTAGACTTCCAAGGAAATTTCAAGAAAGCATTCTCGAACTCTTAAAATGTTTTTAAATATAGTCAATTCGTATTTCATACAGTAATAAATGAAGATGATAATGATAATGATTTGATTTTTCATTCTTTTTATTGCAGATTTGCAAGGATCCGATAAAATGCAATTGCAGAGACATAAAGGGTGTTCCCGGCACTCCTGGGATACCTGGATTACAAGGACAGGAAGGACCTCCGGGTGACGTCGGTCCCGTTGGTCCTATCGGTCCGAAAGGTGAAAAGGGCGCCAGCGGCGAATATGGCTCTGCGGGAGAAAAGGGCTACAGGGTAAGTAAGAATTTTTGTAAAACTAGCATAAGTCATCAAATCTAATTAAGCTTCAACCGCATATATCTGTTCCCTCATGAGTTAAAAAATTTTTGATAAATAAAATCGAATCTGTTTCAACTATCAGTCAATTACTGATAACATATAATAAATGTCATAATTTCTCTTATTATCGACAATTTATACTTATCACTTACAATTACAATTACACATAAAATGATCAAAACGAAAGTTGCTGAGTAAAAATTCTTACATGAACAGAAATTGGGTCACTCTTCACATGTTTTAATATTTACTAAAGATATCTGATATATTCACCAAAAACTTATTTAGAAACGGAATTTTTGGTAACTGACTCATTTCTGTCGTAAAATTCTTAATGAGGACAGCAACTGCTTTGACTTTTTTATTGCCCTGAGTTAAAAGTACAGAACATCGTGGGTGTATTGACGGGAACTAAAAGTGATGTAATACTTCTTTTTGTAATATCGCAGATGTCTCTTAATTGCTTCCACGGTCCGCGGTCGTTCCCATGAATGCCTAAATTAGTCCTCTAAAAAGTTTCACTGTAATCATTTATTTCCAATTGGAGCTAAGCAACAGAAACCCTATAATTCGTCGACGATCATAATAAGCAAGAGCAGGAACTAGAATCTCCAAGCAAAAACAGAAATCTCTCTGCTGGAATAACAGGAAGCTTATAATAGCTCTTGATGGTCATAATAATCAAGCTGAAGCAGAATCTGAAACCCTGAACAGGAGTTTCCTTAATAAATTAGTGGAAATCGCGTGACATGATCATCGCGTTTCCATCACGTACTAAATTAATGATGTCAAAGCTATGGGTTTCTGTTCGATCTTCGATGCATAACATTTCGGGGATACGTGGGATTATAAAAAAAGACGCTATGGCGTCGGCAGGAACGGAACGTCTCCAAATGCGGAGGCGGGAATTACCCATGGAACTCCCACGAAGTCCCTGTTACTCCTCACAGAAGTACCGCGAATTCGTTCTTTCGTAAGCCTCGTCCCAAAGGATAGGATACGACGTGACACATTCGACATTTGACACAACAGCGATAGCGTTCGAGGAAGAAAGGAATATTGGAGAGAATCACAAAGACAGAATTATTCAAACGTTGTCGCTAGCATGTCAAATGTTGAATTTAACTTTTAAGGGTTGAAAGGGCTTTAGATCGCGGCTCGATAGTTATTTGGAAAAATGCAGTGTTTTACAAGTATCGTTGCTGAATTTATCCTGGAGAGTGCAACCTGCAATATCCTGTTTCATCTGAGTCGTTGCTTACCTCATTTGCTTTCTTCTTTCAAATCATTTCAGAAATATTGGTAGCAGTGAACAAATTTGTTATCTACAGATACAAATATTTTAATTCAGATTAATAGCTTTTCCAAATTATTGCTGAATTTCAATATATCAAGATTAAGATTCATATCTTAAAAAATGAGTGAACTTTAAAAAAATATATTACAGTAACGAAACGATATGAAATTTTATCGAAATGTACNGTGCTGTTTCTTCTGAGTCGTTGCTTACCTCATTTGCTTTCTTCTTTCAAATCAGAAATATTGGTAGCAATAAACAAATTGTTATCTACGAATATTTTAATTCAGACTAATTGCTTTTCCAAATTATTGCTGAATTTCAATATATCAAGATTAAGATTCATATCTTAAAAAATGAGTGAACTTTCAAAAAATATATTACAGTAACGAAACGATATGAAATTTTATCGAAATGTACTGGTTTACAGTCGTTCGATGGACTCTGTCAATAAAAAACTCAGTCGTTCACAAGTGTTTTAATTAAGATCAGTCTAATTGGTTTTAAAAATTATTGCTCGCTTCGACGTTTCTAGATCGAGATAAGATTTATATAAAAAAAAAATGAACGGGGTTACACGGAGAACAGAGGCTGCAGTAACGATAAGAACCTTTATCGAAACGTTCGCCGGTTCCCGGTTGTTCGGTGGACCCCGTTAATGAACATCTATCAGTTTGCGGCCAGATAAGACTTTACGAGCGCACTTCTCTCTTTTTTACGACACGTACGGATTGCTGCATCCTTACATCGGCGCGCCGGCTCCGGACGAAACGAGTCGTCTGGATTCTGGATGACGTCATGGCCCTTTCTGGTACCGCTGCATCGACCTTTTGGACCACTGCAGCGTTGCCAGCGCGCCCTGATTTTCTCCAACTTGTCCGACCTTTTTCATAACTTCAAAGAACTCCTTGAACAAAACGAAGAATCGCCAAGCTTTCAGGGAAACTAAAAATTCTCAGACATCCTCCGAACATAATTCACAGCCTCGCCTATTAAAAATCTGTCAATTCCAATCGCGTCAAACCAATAGATGGCTTTTTAAAACCCGCCAACGAGTATGAATTCACAATGTTGTTTCCGGTGTCGTCATACTTCAGAAAAGCGTCTCAGTTTTTCGCATAATAATTCAATAACCGTCGCCGGTATCCACGGTTCTATCTAAAGAGATTCGATTTACAACACGGTGTAGGAGGGATCGCGAGCTCGTACATTTTTACGGAGCCCGACGTGGGTGAACGCCGCCGCGGCAATAAAGTGTAGGACACGCGATATAATTTTTTCATTTATTCCGCGTTGTTCGTCGAACGTCCGCGCGGACGAAACAGAAATCTGAAGCGGTATGTAAATTTCACGGGGCTCATCGCCGGGGCTTCGCCGCTCGTATATCTTCGGGTAGCATTCGCCACGGCGCGGGCATAAAGTCGACGGTATGGCATGCTCGATTAACGTCGCGCCACTTCGACGTTAACGCCGCTCGGTTATTAACAATAGTTCGTATCCTCGTTCACTAGCGTTGTTTCTAGTTCACGCGCTCGACGACTGAGCTTCGCGTGCAGCTTTTTCGCGGACGAATTCGAGCGAGTCGTAAAAGGAGCACGCGCTGCCGCGGGGCTGACGTCATGGTTCCCTCTGGAGAACGGATGCTCCGCGGTCAAAAAAATATTCGTTCTCCTGGTGGTTCTGACAAACATTTGTCGTAAAACGTATCCTGTTTATGCGATTCTATATTCTACGGTGTTTCGGCTGAACGAGTTCTACCTAAATATTTCTTCCGTTTTTTGGTATGTTCTAAAAGGGCTTCGTAGTATGATTTAGATCAGGGGTTCCTAACTGGGTTCAGAGAATTTTAAAGGAGTTGATGATTAAGATGTGTCAGTATAATTATAAGATCCGGATTGTATTGATTACAAAAAGAAATTTATTATAGAATTGATAACTAATTGTTTATNTTCTGGAGAACGGATGCTCCGCGGTCAAAAAAATATTCGTTCTCCTGGTGGTTCCGACAAACATTTGTCGTAAAACGTATCCTGTTTATGCGATTCTATATTCTACGGTGTTTCGGCTGAACGAGGCCTACCTAAATATTTCTTCCGTTTTTTGGTATGTTCTAAAAGAGCTTCGTAGTATGATTTAGATCAGGGGTTCCTAACTGGGTTCAGAGAATTTTAAAGGAGTTAGTGATGATTAAGATGTGTAGTCAGTAGTCAATATAATTATAAGATCAAGATTCTATTGATTACAAAAAGAAATTTATTATAAAATTGATAACTAACTTTTATTAATATGAGGCTATATTATACAGTCAGGGAGAAATTAATACAAAGAAAAAATGGGCCTACAAACGAGGCCTACCTAAATATTTCTTCCGTTTTTTGGTATGTTCTAAAAGAGCTTCGTAGTATGATTTGGATCAGGCTAACTGGGTTCAGAGAATTTTAAAGAAGTTGATGATTAAGATGTGTCAGTATAATTATAAGATCCGGATTGTATTGATTACAAAAAGAAATTTATTATAAAATTGATAACTAATTGTTTATTAATATGAGGATATATTATACAGTCAGGGAAATTAGAAATTAATACAAGGGAAAAAATAGAGTAAATATATTTTTAAAATGATATTAAATAGAATAGCAATACTAGTATTAAAAAAAACTGCATCATTAAATTAAACCCAGGCATCACATTAATCGAGCTTTACCTTAAACTAAAGATTAAAATAAATCTTGTCCTGAACAACTTAAATCTATATTTTCCACTATTTTTGTCTGGTTATGAATAAAGAGAGCATTATAGTTTTACCGATAAATGTTGTAAGAATCACGTGACTACCGTAGCCTATTTTTAAAATGATATTAAATAAAATAGCAATGCTAGTATTAAAAAAATTGCATCATTACATCAAACCTAGCCATCACATTAATCGAGCTTTACCTTAAAATGAATTTTGACTTGAATGACTTNGTACATGTAATAAATTCTCAAAAACAATACGTATACAAATTGGTTCATTAATGAACGATTTTTGCAAAACTTTGAAGCTGACCAGGATACCTTGACACGCGATTGGAAACAAGGTGACTTGTCACAACCAATCACGTGGGTGGTACTAGACTGATGCATTAATGCAAGAGTGACCTTGATTCCGAATGCGAGTCTTCGCAATCGTGGGTGGATGCTGAAGCACGGATTCTTCGGCCTTTTTTCTTCCGTTACATAAATCCCTGTTATTAAAATGATCAGCCGGACTGTCTCGAGTTACAAGCTTCTATTTAAAAAGTATCAGCAGTCCGTCTTAAAGATAAACATTCGAGATCTGGAACCGCGGATATTTTTGCAGCCTGAATGGTTCCTCGAAACGTCAAAACGGCACTATAAACGACGATAAAGAAAAACGTTTCATGCGTTACGCAATAAATTAACAGTTTTCCCGTGTTGTGTATCCTCGCAGATTTACCGTTGGATCTCAGAAATTCGTATCGAATATTCTATAAATAATATAAAGGCAAGAGATTTTCAGAAAACTGCTTCTTTCTAAAAATTAAACACGAGGAGAGTTTCAAATAATTCAAGAGTTCTTAAAGGGGTAGACTTTAATAACAGATAAGCCAGACTGTCAAGCTTATCCATAAAATTGGCCAAAAATATAGATTTACGAATCTACAGTTGTTTTTCTTCTTTATGTAAGAAGATTTTTGGATCGTCTGGGACCCATATATTGCACTATTTTTGCATAGTCATCAATAAAACAGAACAAGAAACATTAAAAGTTTACTAGCAAATGTTAGGAGAGTCACGTGACTACCATGGCCCCTTAAACTAGCAGAATAGTTTATCGCGTTTTAGAGCAACTGTGTGCCTAGTCATAAACAAATATTTCGAGCATGCCGGAGAGGTTAACGCTCGAAATTTCTAAATTCGTCTAGTCCAACAAACATCGGAACATCTGAATAACCAACGGTGGCGCGAATAGCCGAGGAAACACAAACGAGGCCGTTCCATTTTTTAAAATACAAAAGATCCTCTGCAACGTGTCCGTCCCGAAGTTACCACGCGTTACATTGGATAAGTTAACGTAAGACCGGGAAAATGTATGTTGTATTCATGTACATGTATGCGTTGCATGCTTGCATACGTCTGTGTGTATGTATGCCTGCATGCACATCGGGTTTCTGCGAAAGCTGGTGGACGCTGGTCGNCGATAAATGTTGTAAGAATCACGTGACTAGCGTAGCCTCTTAGGAGGACGTGAAATAGTGGAGAGTTCCCAAGCGGATTTTATGAAGTTATCAAAAATGTATCGGCCGGGATTGCGTGCAACGTCGCCGGAGGCGATCGTCGCGAGAGGAGCGGCGCAGACCTCGCTCCGAAATTGCCGTCAGAAGTAAAGTGGGTATGGCACAATTCCGCGCTTTGGGTTAACGATTCGGTCCGGCCGGTCCGCCGCCGGCTCGGCGGCGTAGGCGTTAATGATAAATTACGAGCATCTCTCGTTCCCCGCGTTTGGCATTGATCCCTATCTACGTAACGATTACCCAGATATTACACATTACGCTTGATACCCACGTGCCGACGCGGCGCGGCGCGGTCTGCACGGCCGCCGCGATCAAGTAGTCGTCTACGTCGTTGTCTCGTTATCGGGATTGGCACGAATTAACCGCAGAAACGCGGACCCTTCCTGTTGCCGCGCGGTTCCGCCACCGGATTGCTCGATTCGCGTTTCCTCGCGTTTTCATATTCTTCCGACCCGTTCGTTCACGCCAATCTATCGCAATGAACCGCGTTATCGTCGTGAATCATTTTATATTTATGTTAAATCGCCGCTTGGATTCTTCTTGATGATCAGATCGAGAGAATTTTACATAGAAAGCCACTTAATTAAAAATCTATTCTGTTTCTTATATTATGATAAAATTTAATACATAGCTTGATATAATTGCTTTCAAATGAGATATTAGATCATTTAATTGGAACACCCTGTATAAATTGTTCAAGCTAAATTATTTCTTGGACTTATACAGATTTTCTAAAGTAACGTTGCTATTTTTGAAAAATGATGGCGTCTCACTAAAGAAAGCCACTTAAATATCTATTCTGTTTTTTTTTATATTATGAAAAGATTTCATACGTAGCTTGATATAATTGCTTTCAAATAAGATATTAGATCATTTAAATGACACA